>JAGDQP010046951.1:0-10902 GCA_022664845.1 Lepisma saccharinum
ATTTGGTATTTTTTCCCTGAAGCTAATCTACCAGGTTGTTGCTGCCTGTAAAGCTCCAAATAATGTCTATTTGCATAGATAGCTGAGCCAGCAGTCTTCAACTGGGACCACCATCTACTGGTGGAGAAGGCAAACACTCTTTTCGTTCCCGCCAAAGGCATTACAATTTCTTGTTCCAATCGAATGGCCTCCTTTCCATTACTGAGATCAAAACCTTCGCTGCAAAGACAATGAAAATAGCATCAGATTTAATTCAATGTATTTAACCTTAAACAACTTAATTACCATATTAAAAGAAAGGGTAACTACAGCTAAGGGTTGTAGCACACTAGTAGAACAAATTGCTGTAAGCAAAAAAGGTGATTTGCGTACATAGCCTATTTCATTCTCATTTTTTCCCCACGAATTCTCTATCATATCCGTTATGATGATTTTATAGCTTATAATAATCAATGGCAGACTGTTTCTGAAAGAGAATGAATGATTAACTTTCTTGCACCTATTTCTATTCAAACTACCGCAAACGCTGGGCACAACTTCTAAACAGGTAGACAAAACCGATATTCCTATGCATGCCTACATAAAAAATGCTTTCTGTTCAAAAACTGTCCCGTGCTTCGATAACAACAAATGTGATCACAATGGATTAGGTCCGAGATAAATTACAGGATTTCTTTCCCTCTTGATTGATAATGTATCTATCATTAACGCAAGAAAGACATTACGGGACGCGGTGGCTCACAAGGAAAGGACTTTTTAAGTCATGATCGCCAGATGTATGTCTGCATTTGTTTTTCGAAAGATACTAAAATTAGAAGCTCAAGGGCAACTTTCGCTATATGTTTTTTTAACGCGCAGATTTGTGTTGATTTTGTATTGTATCCTATTTTAAGAGTCATTCCATGTCACAGCAACAGGCCGAAAATTTGAATTGCCTGAAACTTTGTACACACAAACACTTACTTCTATATTCTATTAAGATTTCTAAAGCTTCTTTCTTTTTTTTTTATACGGTTACGTTTAGTTTTTTGGGTTTTCGGCCATTTTAACTATGCTTTTCTCTGGAGAGAGCTGGTACACGTGGAAACAAAAAATATTATATCCTTACAATTAAGCATTGTAAATGAAAGTTATGACAGATCACTTTGAAGCTTTGAAAATAAGAAATCAGATTCTGTATTGAATATGAATCAGTTTGCAGTAACTCGTTTCTGATTGGTCAAAAACCGTAAAAATACGTTTCTTCAATTTCCAAACAACGGATATTTTGTTTTCTTTAAAAATGTAATGAAATGTTTGTAATTGAAATGAGTGCTCTCCACGGTGGTATATTGCATTCCAAAACTACGAAGGTTTTATCCCAGAACAAAATGATCTTTCTTTATTGAGCACGAAAAATCAGCCTTTTGTATTTCAATTCCCATTATTTATAGTTTTGCTTGAACTAATGACTTCAAAACCTATAAATATAATTAAAATTTCAATCAAAAGCACACTTTTTATAATTATTGATTACCTTGACAGCATTTGTGACAGCTGTCAATTTTTCGGTATGTTGCTGTGACACGGAATGACTCTTAAAATAAAAAAAAAACATACAATACAAAATCAACACAAATCTGCGCATTAAAAACATGTTAGGGCAAAGTTTCCCCTGAAGTTTGATTTTCTGAGCTTCTAATTTTAGTATCTTTCGAAAAACAAATGCAGACATACATTTGACGATCATGACTTCAAGTCCTTTCCTTGTCAGTGGTAGAGCGGTCACCTATGGTGCGTGGGTTTCTCCGCTCGACCCCTGCTCATTTTATATGGGCTTTGTGGTGGGAAAAACACCATGTGCGTGGGTTTTCTCAGGGTTCTCCAGTTTCCTTCCATTTTCTTCATTCTATCAATTCATCCACAAGTTTCCTAAAGGCCTTAAATAACATTCAAACGAAAGACTGTTACAGTACGCTTGATGATACAATGATTTTACGTAAGCAATTTTGACAATTTTACTCCACCAGTCTGAAAGTCACCCTACAGGAATTAAATGTATATTTCAATGTAAACCTATTTATATGTGCCACAAGGAAGACGAACGCAGCCATAGTGGAAAACAGACAAGAAACAAGTACGCCAAATACATTTAAAAAAAAAAAAGACATTTTACGAATTGAACAGACAGCTTCGGCCCAAGCCCGTTACGTCAGAGGGTTAACCACCACTTTAAAGACGTTTCACTTTGTGTAATATTCACAGTTTGAAAAGCTTTATTCTCTGCTTCACGACAGAAGCAATGCCATTAAAAAAATGTAACTTTATAACACACTGGTAACCCTGTTAAGCCAATGGAATCACTTATAAGGTCTATTCTATTGACAAATGTCAATTTCCAACAAGGCGCTTTAACTTCTATGTATCATTTCTAGCTTTTCAAGAAAAACAGTCATTTCATTCACCACAGCAAGAAATTAATTAGACTCAAAGCGGATTTCTACAAGTGTTTATATGCAGGGCTCAAAAATCTCTCTTCTGACTTAGGCGAGTTCTGAAAACCAGTTGCCACAATAATACTAATACAATTTGAAGCATAAGTCTACATGTTTTGGCCTTAAATTATTGTTACTGATATAAAAAGTACAAACTTGCATTAGTGTATCCCTCGTTACAGCAATTGAAGGCAATATAAGTGAAATTTTACAAAGCACACGGCTTCTGTAATTTCGTTGGTTGACGTCTTGGTATACAAGGGATGTAAACGGACAACACTCGTAACTCAACGGAATTAAATATAGTTGAGGTTCAAGGTAAATTGAAAACTGAACTTTACAACGAGTTTATTTTAATCCATTCAAGCACATAATCCATCTTAGCTACTGGCAGGTAAAAATTACGAATACTAAAATAGAAAAAGGCTGGGGGCCAGACTCCAGTCGCCATAGTGACCTGGCGCCCGGGATTTTTCGAGCCCTGTTTATATGAACTTTTTTTTTCTCCTTGTGTTGATCTTAGGAATTTACTTGTGAAATAAATGCACACAGAAAGTGTCCAGAGCTGCAGTGGACCATCCCGGTAAGAATTATGGACTTATAGACCAGCTACATTAGAAAATATGGCTTTACAAAAAATTGAAGAAAAGGGAACTACAATCCGCCTCCATCCTCTTGGCTGCCCTTCTCTTTAATGTTTTATACACAAACTTTTACTTTAGGTATACAAAAGTGTGACCAATACATTCAAGTCTAGTATACAATAGTTCTAAAACAACAAAATGGAGGTTAAAAAAAAAAACCGTACAGCTTACAATAACTTCTCTCTTGCAACTCTCTCATATTTTAGTAAGTTTTTCTAATTCCTTTTGTATGTCTTCTACTTCCTTTCTTCCCTTTTGCTAACCCATGAAGCATAGCTTGATCCATCAATATTTCTTTGACGTTGTTTTCTTTGTCTGATGCTTTCTTTGAACATATTATTTGTCTTTTCTTTTCTATTCTTTTATCAATTCTTTCAAGCTTTCTTCGTTCTCTGCCATTTTCATCTCCTATTCAACTTTATATCCTTCTTCTTCTTTTAATTTCTCAGTCTTTCTTTCTTCCTCCCTTTTCTTTTCTTTTCCTCTTCCCTTGATTTTTTCCAATGTTGAAGATAAGCACTGTATTTTCAACGAGTAGTTCTGGTCATGGTTATAAGTTCCCTTGTTATAAGTATCAAATGAGGTTTCTTATCATTGATTCAAGCCCACATTTGACATCCATAATCACATTCAATGTTCGTTCACACATGAAAGGTCTTGCCCCATAATTAATGCTTGTGAAGAGGCTGAAAACCCACGCTCCATGAAGGCACTGTCATGTGATAATCCTTCACAACCCTTGGCCATACTTTAAATCACTTTTGTAATCAGATAAAATAACATCAATGCTTATGTTTTCTTCTTTTTGTTACGTGTTCATTTTCAAACTGACGCAATGCCCCTTCATCTGAGAGAGGGTCAGCACGAATGTCTAAAAGAAAAGATTTTGCTATCTTCACAACATCCTTCTTGCTGGCTTTTGTTACATGATTTTTCGGTTGCAGGCATGCAAAACTCTTCAACAAGTCCTTGATAACGAGAGGTGACTTTTCTATGATTTATCGTCCTGTTTCAACATACCGATTTTGCACACTTCATTTAAATAACTTCTGCTTCCCAGAAACCTTTGACAGAGGTAAAGAGATCACACAATTTCATTAGCAAAAAGCAAGTCTTGCTTGTTGAAGACAGACACATCCACTCCTATTTTCTCCACAGCTTGGGGCTTGGAAGATTTGTTTATCAAAATTCTGGTTACTCTTTCAAGTTCTACAATTGAGAAGATAGATAGGAGGGTCATCCCTTTGATAGAAATCAGTAAATCTTGAAGAGTTTTGCACTGGATATCACAAAATAAAAATTCTGCTTTCAGTATTCCCAATATTTAGGTAATTGGCAATCCTTTTATAGTTCTTCTGTTGTATCAATATTGTATTTTTCAGGTGCAGAAACTAAACCTGGTATATCTCCAAGAATTTTCTCGGTAGCTGCTTCCAGGCTGAGCCATCGTGACGGACATGTTTTGAAAAACCTTTAGGATGAAATATCTAAATGAATTTGAATCGTTTGGAAGTCTTATAGACGACATGACCATGAAAAAAGTTGTGCACACAGATAAGCTCTGACGCATCTCCACCAACTTCTAGTCCTTTTCTAAATGCATTATGGAGCACATGTATATTACAAGTTCCAATGTTCACTAGGTCTAATTCTTTGATGCTTTCATTCATAATCTTATCAACATTTGGGGCATCAGAACCAAACCGCATGAAAGCCCTGAACAATTTTTCAACTATTCACTACCCTAATATTACCTATGAGGTAGGTACGGAAGTGTTGAGTGACAATCCCTTTATTCGAAAAGTATGTATCTCACAGCAATTTGAAGTTATTTCTTGACTGTTTCATCATACAAAACTGAGCAACAACTGTAATGATTTGTTTGAAGTATGGCCTGAATGCATCTGTAATAAGGTCCGTACCAAAGAGAAATCGTTTAGTACTACACTGTTTCCACTACACATTGCACGAACCATCTATGATTTAAAGGAAAAGTCTAACGCAACATATTTTCTCACCTACATTCGTTCCACTGTTGTAGCATCAGGGTTTATGTGGGAGAAGGAGAATGTTGTGAGCTATGCTGTTTAATACCCACTTCACAAATACGCGAAACCCAGGGTCTGCTTACAAGTTTCAGGTGACCACGATTGAACTTAATCTTCAGTTTTCTTTGTGCTTGTCTCTCTCGCCATGTTGTGTAACACAGAAAAAAATCTTTTGGCAGAGACACAGTATTACTACACTTACTTACTCTATGCTTTACGGAACTCGCAAGTTCATCGCCGCAGTAACAAACGTTCTCCATTCTCCATAGGATTCTATCCTGAGCAAGATCAAGCCAATTTTCATCACATACTCCTACTTCTCGAAGATTCCTTCTAATATTGTCCTCCCAACGGACTCTTTCCCTCCGACTTACCAACCAGTATTTGTACACACTAAACAATATGTATCTCACTTCCAGATTTATTTGCTCATTCCTTTCTGTAAAATCCGTTCTCATTCTTGACATGACACTTCCTCATCTTTCAACAATTTATCATTTGACTACTGGTAGCTAACTTGCTGATATAATTTTCCTGAAGCTACCTTCTTATTTTCCAGCACGAAACAGAAGGCAAGAGTGAGTAGAAAATAGAAATACTTAAAAAAATGAAAGATACGTATGAAGGAGACAGTACCAAATTTAACTTAAATAGCAGAGAGCACACTACCTTATATTTAGCCAGAGCACAGTTTTAAAGCATCAAACACTACAAGATACTTTTCCAACAGTCAAATGGATGGTCACGTGCCAAAATAGACTAATTACATTTTGAGTTTTCTACACTACTAAATGGATGGAGTCGCCGAGGTTTAGGCGGTAGCGCGTCTAACTACGAATCAGGCGGCCCGGGTTCAAATCCCGGCCAGGACACTGGAGATTTTTCTCCCAGTGTTCCCATGCCTGGCGCTTTGAGGAACACTCAGCCTCCTACTAAATTGAGTACCAGAATGTCCTTGGTATTCCTGGGCACCTTGGGAGGTAAAGGCGGTCGAGCGTGGGACTGACCACCTCCACCTCAGTTCGTGCCTTAGGTCGAGAATATGTGGAGCGCTACCTCCACATCCCTCATACGCCGCGTGCACACTGCACAGCGGATAACTTTACTTATTTTTAGTACTAAATGCATTTAGAGTCACAGTTGTGAGAAAAGAACTACGTCCGGCTTTGCTTTTATAATAATTGTGGCCTTGGGACCTCAGGTTGATAAAATCTACTGTCAGGATACATAAATACACTAATTCTTAGCAAAAAAATACGACACAACACAACTTTATTTAAAAACTGACTTAGCCCGTATTGGCATGTGACCCTCTAAATGTCTAATTTATCCACAATAATATCACAACAGGACTCATCTAAGTTTTACCCTCTGAAAGTACATCTGAAAGATAAGCACTGTTTATATACGCTTTCCCTCGGTGCATATTTAAAATGTCTTTATCCAATAGTAGTATAGTCTTTGCGGCACTGAGGTAAGGTATGTAATTATACGTTAACTTTATAAGGTAAGATACTTTAGACAAGACAAGGGGCGAAGCCACGTCACTAAGAGTTATGAACTCGTGAGACTGTTCATTCAATATATATTGTTACCGGAAAGCATTTGCTGTAGGATCCTTTGCATACACTCATATATTAATTTACGACACAAGGATAAACAATGATCTAATAGTTACATAAAACTGTAAACAATATTTGTAGTCAATTACCGTATATCAACTGTTTTAATAGAAACAGCTTTCAAAAATATGAAAGAATGTAAAAAATGAAAATTACGGTATTTTAACAAATTTTCTCAGAAATATGGACTTTTAGGGACCAAATCTGAAAATAAGGATCAAGTGGCAACCCTGAAGTATCTCGTGGTTAAGGTAGTATAGAAAAAGTACTGGTTTCAACAATATTTTAAGTGTAATAATATTCTTACTTACCTGTAAAACTCTTCTTGCTTCTTATTGAACACAGCAGCAATAATCTGGAATATATCCACTGAGAAAATATAAACTCCACAATTAATTAACGTCGAAACAAATGTTGAAGGTTTTTCCACATAATGAAGGACTTCCGAGGTTTCTTTATCTTCTACAATACAACCGTAGTTGACTGATTGTTGTCTGGTAGCTTCCGTAGTCAAAATAGTTATCAAACAACCTTCTGGTCGGTTCTGGTGAGATTTCAGCATTTCTACTAACGGAAAATCAGCACACACATCGCCATTCAAGAGTATAAACGCTTCAGGGCTTCCGCTACGGATCTGGTCTCGGAAATGGTAGATTCCACCAGCTGTTCCTAACGGTGCGTATTCTTGTAAATACCTACAATTACATTAATACACATATATTTGAACACCACAGAAAACACATAGAACAAAATAATAATAACAGTTGAATATGTTAGGAAATTAGAAACTAAACAGAACGGCACGGCAGGCCCTGACCTGTCACACGCCTATATTACAAACAAATAAGAGCGTTTTCGGGTCAGCGTAACACCTCTTCATAGTCGGGTGTCTAACTTTCGGAACAACAGTCAGTTACATCTATAAATACCTCCTTAACTTGTCCTGACGAGGCTTGATCAACACCGAAACTTTGAGCCCCCACCGGAAACGGAACTGCTCGCATTGAAGGAGCGCGCGTTGCCCATTAGGAGGCTTTGAGTGTGTAAAGAACTAGCAAAGTGATTTTGAATTTTATTTATGGCCGTTAGGCATCTATGACTCAGGCCAGGATAGAGAAGGAGAAAGGATTCGAGAAGGCGTCCGCCAGGGCTTATGTTGAAAGTGCCATCCCGGCATTTGCCTGGAGTGATTGAGGAAAAACCTTAGTCAGGATGGTCCTCCGCTGGGATTGAATCCACGACCTCCCGAATGCCACGCCAACAATTAACAAAGTGATAAGAAGGAAAACATTGGGACAGGCGTCAGCCATAGTGCTGTTACCACCCATATAATCAATATGATCCTCTATTTAAGAAGGAAAACAGAAGCAGCGATCGTTCAAAGGGAGTGGGTAGGTAAGTTAGCAAGGAAAAACGAGAAAACAATAAAGAAATCAGGAAAAATATGTTTGACTATTTCAATGCACTTGTTGTACGTTGAGAATGATACACAATAAAGTGTGTGGAAATCGACCAAAGAAAGTCATAAAAAATATTAACTCACTATACGAGTGCTTAGAAACCTGTTCGTTGTTTCTTTGCATACAGTCCCGTTACTACGAACATTAAACAGATAGCTGGATAAGTGATTTAAGGTTAATACTAAACATAGTCATTAATGAGACTGGAGAAGGATTATCATGATACTTGTAAGTAATTATGAAATTGGTGATGATTCATGATACATGTTAAGGATATAATGAAATGGTATCAGATGTTTATGAAATACTATAATTAAATTTTTACATATCTATATTCGATGGTAATTAGTATGCGTTTTGGAAACCACAGACATTCTTGAACCATAGATACTTTGATTGTCCTAGTTAAATTTAGAACAAATAAAAGTTGACATCAAAGGCTTACTGGAACAGAAAGCACACAGTCACCTTTTAAAATTCACTCATCTTATCTTTAACAAACTTCAAGGGATATTCAATAGTACATCAAAACTAAGAAAGAAAAAAGTTGTAGTCACTGGGGTGGAAATTTTGTCACGTTTGAAGTTACAGGGTGCTGAAAGGTGACTACATTTCAAACATTACTAGCAACAGAGCTGATGAGGTATGTTATCATCAAAGGCTTTAAAACCTGCCCTATCCATAAACGCATACTGCAAAATCGTGAGATGGGTGCGCAAGTGATTCCTCAAAGGAAGTAGGGGATTCCCAGAAATTCTATGAAGTAAAGACAGATTGAAATTACACTACCAGCCTGTATAAATTTAAATTGTCTATTTAAATTTGACTGTGTGTTAGAAAAAAAATAAGGATTTTCAAGTTTTAAACAATCACAATTGCTTTATTTTGCAGGACGATGTTCAGTGCTATAACAATGTACGCACGATGATTCAATGATATTTATCTCTGGATAAACTCGTTGATGCAGCAAGTGCATATAATATATATAATACATACAATATAAGGTAAATTTATAAGAAGAAAGGGACACTTACAGCTCTTGTTCCATAGGCGAACATACACACTTAAACACTACCCACATGCAGTATTTACATTACTCAAGTTCCCACCCTTACCACACCAAGAAAGCGATTACTTTCTCCCTTGCACTCAGAAGACAACGCCTGAATTCCACCCCCTCTGCTGCTGAAACTTACAACCAACGACTCCAGGAGGCTCTAGTCAAACCATGTACCCAAACAGATTGGCCGTGCATTTTCACACATTCCACACACTCAAACCGCCAACCCGCCGGTTCTAATCCCCCAGTTCCATCCTAAACTAACCAAGGTCAAACAAATCCTTCACTCTCATTTCCACATTCTCCTATCTGACCCAGACACAAAGTCAGTATTCCCGCCAAACCGTGATTAGTTTTTCCGCATCCACCTAATCTTAGAAACATCTTAGTCCGCACGATCTTTCCTCGCCACCACCGCCCACGCATGCATGAGACCCAGATGTAAGACCTGCTCCTTTTTCTTCACTTCTCCCACAGTTACTATCAATACTGCTAATGGCCGGTACACCCTAAATCCCAAGGGTACATGCCACACCTCTAATGTTATATATATCTTAACCTGCAAGTTCTGTGATGACTTTTATGTGGGAGAAATAGGTGGTGCTCTGAATTTTCGCATTAACAACGATCGTCACTTTTGCACTATCAACAAACACGATGCCCCAGTCCCCTTACACACCGAGTCCCACAATACCAATTTTGATGCCGGCCAGGTGGCCGAGCGGTCTGCGGCGGTAGGCCATTGGCTCGAAGGTCCCGGCAGGGGCATGGAATTTAACAGCTAAAAGTGAATCGTGACGAGCCGAAGTTCAAAGTTACTAGACTGGCCCATGTAAAAATAAAGTTTGCCAATATTGATCTATCTTTCCTGGTTGCCATAATTCACATTTTACCCCCTATGACCAGCACCTCAACAACATGCCGTCTGTGGTAGGGTGCCTTTATTCATGGTTTAGGCACGAAAATGTATCCTGGACTTAAGCTTCAATAACTCTAACCCGTTTTCTCTGCATTTTCAAACATTTTTCCTTCCATAATTCTATCCCCAACTTACACGCTGTACAGTTGTCAATTGTTCCGCGCGCTACACAGCAGTCAACTGATGTCCAAACGATGCGCTGTCCACTACGTGTCGCTACTATCGTTCTAGTCTTTCGTTCTTTCCACGTGTGTGCATCTCTCCTCCTCTACAGCAAGTATACGGTATTAAAACTGAAAACTCGCAAGTACTCAACATATTAGTGTTTTAATGTGTATGTTCGCCTATGGAGCAAGAGCTGTAAGTATATCACTTTCTTCTTATCATAAATTTAACACAAATGAAGGGAAAAAAAGGATAATACTTAAAGCTTATAGTTTCGTATTAGATCACACATATAAAAAGTCACTATATTTCGTGCCAACACACGTTTTCAGGTATAGAGGAAGAGAGCGAAGTTCACGTGTTCACAAAGTACAAGTTTGAAGAGACAGTGGCGACACGTAGCAAAGTATCAAAACTGGAGAACAATGTTTGTTCCAAGTTTGTTCTCCAGTTTTGAAGTTTATCCGCTACGTGTCGCCACTGTCTCTTCAAACTTGTACTTTGTGAACA
>JAGDQP010046952.1:0-14291 GCA_022664845.1 Lepisma saccharinum
TATATAGTCACCACTTCGTATCGTAAATTTTATTTATGGCCTGCCACTTCGTATCTAAGCACAAACTGAAACGAGTTTTTGTGATGATTAACTTAGAGTCTATGTGTGGGAATTTTTCTCGTTATCACAGGATAATGTGCAGTATCCCAAATCAGCTTTCGACTCAGTGGTGTGTGTGAGAGTCATACAGCACAGTTGTGCGCAAACATTTGTACTGCGAGGATCCTTGTTTGTGTTACTTGAAAAGCCCAAGGCAGACAATGGACTTACAAGCTACACATTACCTACGATTTTAATTTGGTCTTTCAAGTCTGCATGCGGATATGTGATAGTAGTAAATTTATTATTGACGCCAATGTATTTTTAAACTTTAATGATTTATTTCCTTTCAGCCAACTAGAGGGTTTGTTAATTGAAATATAATGAACTCTGAGTGGCCGAGAGTTAGAACTCGTCCTTTCTGTGCCTCTGTTCACGGGCTCAATTCCCACCGAGGTCTATTGAACGGAGTGGTTCGGAACACACTAAACAAAAATCTGCGGGTGTCGTGCTTACAAACTCACCATCTCGCTTAGGACGTTAATAACAAATCACTCACTTCGGAAATATTTGTACATCTTTGTGACACAAGTAAATGTTAAACTTTATAGAGAAAACGTTGTAAAGTTGAAACATTTCTTTGGGAACTTTTATTCGGTATATATATATATATGTAGGGTGGTAACGTAAAGCACCAACAAATATCGAGGAATGATAGTGCAAGAAAAGGAAAAAAAGGAAATGAGCTTTAATCACCGGAGTGGAAATTCCGCCGCATTTCGAAGCTACAGACTGCCGAAAGCATGGAAGTCCATATTTTCAATGCTACTAACAATACTAATGCATGATGATATTATCAAAGACGTCATCAGGTTTGAAGTATTTTATAATATAATGATGGATGCTACTGGAAGTTTGAAGCTCTAATGCTGAGCCGCCGCAGGTCAGTGGTAGGATGTTGGCTTAGCATTCGGGACGTCCTGGATTTAATTCCAGCGGCTAGCAATCCTGACTGAGGGTTTTCCAGTGTTTTTCCTCAGTCCTACCAGACTAATGCCGACAAAAGAACTAGCAATACTGATCAAAATTGTTAAGCTGTACAATGACGTCATCATAAGATCTTTAGTCGGATACGCCGCCAGTGTCTGGAGCCACTTAATGGACGATGTTAGACAAAGTCAAACAATAAACCTCGCTCAAAGGTAACTTCTGATAAGACTCACAGGGGCATACAGAACAACGCCGGTGGAGGCACTCCAGGTGGGTGCAGCAACCCTGCCATTGCACCTACAAGTCAAAAAGCTAGGTGCTATGTATTGGATCAAAAAGAAAAATAACGAAAAAGTCACTAGGATACTACATGCTCCTATGGACAACAAGCAGGATGTGCAGGAAATACTAACCAATGAATGACAGCATCTATGGCAAGAATGCCCGAAAGCTAGAAGATTATATAGTGTAATACCGGACGCGGCTGGCAGCATGGAGCTTGACGTGGAGATTACAGGTTTGCTACACTTGCTCACAGGACACGGCGCATTCAAACAGAAACTAAAAGATATGAATATAGTCGAGGATAACCTGTGTCGCGCCTGTGGGTCGGTCGCTACCCCGGCACACGTAATGCTAAAATGCGACGAAACAGAAAACCTGCTGGTGAACAAAGAACTCTCCTGGAGGATATGGAAATCGCAGAAGTTCTGAGAACACCAGAACTGGCGACTGTTCACTAGGAGATAACCCAAAAAGTAACAGAGTATCACAGAAGGAAATTTATATCTGGAGGCGACCGAGGGCGGGCGTGGCGAAGACCAATATAAAACAGGTTAGGGAGCTGATACCGCATGGAGGGAAACGTGACGCGGACCTCGCGAGTGTGACCGGTAAGACGAGCGTGAACTTCGCTATCAGCAGGAGGGATGGAACAATCCGGGAACTAGAACAATCCGAAACTGAATAACATAACCTAAGCAAACTATAAATAAACAAATAACAAAACTCCATCAAAAATGGAACAATTTTTAGAAAATAATTAAACCAACAATAGTGCACAAAATCAAGCTAAATAAAATCGAGATCAGTGAATATGAATAAAAGTGAGCAAGTGTGTGACCGCTGGAAACCAGCGGTGTCCTGGTGGGTGCCTTGCTGCAGGAAGCCAGCAGCAAGAGACGCTCAAGTTGTAGTGTGCGTGTGTGTGAGTGGTTACGGGAGGCGAAATAAAATTTTGGTAAAATTGGTAGAAAGTTGGTAAAATTTTCTACCTTATTAGTTATTTTCTATGAAGGCTGTTTGTGCTCCTCACTCTACTGTTTCAAGTTCCTCTGTCTTTTATATGCTGTTAGAGGTGACCCCCACCCACCAGCTCTGTCTGTCATATATTCTCTTGATTTCCTCTCAAAAGTTTTGAATCTGTTTGTTCAGTTTGTTCTCATTGCTTGTGTAGTATTCTAATGGAACAATAGCTCTATTTTCACACATTGTTCTGCTTTACGCATTTTTGCTGACCGTTTCCAAAAGTTCTGTTTGCACCAATTTTTTCTTGCATCCTCTTACAATAAACGCCCTTCCCATTTTGTTCATTGTATATAATTATTTTTGGACGTAACAACTGACTTTTAATTAGTGAATTTTTAGTGCTATTGGATATGCCTCGTATTCGTACAAAAGTTCATGTTTTGATTTGATTTATTTCACTGATAAAGTTAAGGCTATCTAGCCTTCTCTTCAACATTACAAGGAACATGATTAAGCATTTATCATTACACATCGATACACTTACAACTAAGATACAAATAAATAAACATTAACTAAATCGTATTCCACTAACACACACACACATACATACATACATGGACATTTAATCTAGGTTTGAAACATATTATATACTGTTGTCATATACAACATTCATCATCATCATCAACAATAACAACAACAAACATTAATACATTTCTATCAGTTATAAATTAACTCACTGCGCACAACATTGTGTGAGGTAATCTGATCGAACTCAACAAGAATGATGGAGAGCTGCTGCTATATAAATGTTTTTTTCTATAAATGGGTAGATTTGTGGTAGGTTTATAATATACGTCGGTTTGGTTTGCTTTCTTAGTGTAGCCTCCAGGAAAATAATCCTATTTTGGCTCGACTCAAGTGTGAACTCCTTAATTCTTGTATAAATTGTTTATATATTATTGTAGTTGTTCTTCCGTCCCAGAAAATTTTACTACGAAGTCATCAAAATTTTCAAGTATAGGCTTCACAGGGCCCTTATCAGTCAATCTTAGTTCGACATACACATATATGCTCCCATAGGCTAGTGAAACAAATGCTGCAGCTGACGTTCCTTTCTTTTGAAGAAATTTCTTGTTGTCTATATTAATTCAATTATAGACTATAATTGCCAGATCCCTCTTCACAATTGTTGGGGTTGGTTGTCCCAACGCTTCCTCCGTGTGGGTTGCAGTTACCCATTTATGCCTGGGGTTATAATAATTTGAAACTCGTTCTATTTCCCTTGTACTTTCCATATTTAATATAAGATTTTTATACCTGTAGTTCTATATAATTTTCTTTTTGGATTAATTATTTTACCTGTTCTGATTTTCTGCAGAAAATCTGAAGTGTCTTTAAGACAGTCCGGTACAGTGGATAACAATTTTATGAGAAAATGTTTTAAGTGTTTATCCAAATATCTTGTTGGCCTGTTGCAAGCCTAGACAATGAATCTGCCCGGCGGAGACAGTCTCCAGTCTTGGTTGTCTGTGAACCTTTGGTAGGAGGTAAAACCTCGCACATTTTGCACTAGGGTTATTTAATCGACCTATGTGTAATTATTTTAGTGATTCAGCATCTACAAGATTAGTTTCCTTTCTATCATTTTCTGTCTGTCATTTTGGTATAGGCCTACTTATCTGACGGAGGAACTATCTACACCCATCTAGGATTAGTCCCCTGTTTTGTCCGTGGGTTTTATAATGATGTCCTTTCTTGATTTAAGTGTGTTTATCTTTGTTTTAAGATAGGTTTAGCTTTGTATTGATTTTAACGAGTTGTAACATTTATGTAGATGACATGTGTGTTCTCGTATACAATGAATGGATATGTCTGGTTCCATATCACTTCCCTTTGACTTGGTTATTTTGTATTTCTTTAAATTTAGTTTTAACTCACAGAGTTCCCTCTGGTAATGCTTATCCAGTTTTTCCATGAAAAGTTTCACGACTTTTATGAGGGACAAATTATTCGGATTAGGCGTGGGATAGAACGGAAGTTGCTTATGACTTCCGTCTCATGGATGATTAAATTATATCTCAGGTCATAAATGAGGGATTCATACGTTTTGATTTTCATGGTTGTGAGTCTGTTTCTTTTCCCTTTTTTTCATACAATTTTGGGAGTTGTTGGTTGGAAAAAACTTTTCAGTTATGATAAGGGTTTGTTTGTCTGTAAAACAATTTTCGCTTTTCATAATATTTTGTTGCTACTGATAAAGGCAACTTCTTTTATGTTGAGATGTACTTCCAATTGTCTTTACAGATTTCCAACATATTTTCTACAGTGTCCCTTCTTAATCGTCTTGATGGCAGTTTCTGCTTGTCCCTTTGATCTATTCTCTACCTTTTGGTAGTAGGTGTCTTGTTTCTCTTAGCGTTGTTAATGGTCTCTAGCTTTCTCTTGAAGAGTCCACCGCAAAATTAGCACGTTGGACCACTTTCTTCGTGGCCTCTGAACCAAAGCAGGCTTTGCAATCTTCCAAAGTGAATTACGACTTTTCTTTCAACTTCTCTACTAACTGTCTGTAGTGCATGAGATCCTCTTCGTTGATACGGAACTGACTGTTCTTTGTTGAACTCTGAAGCCTTATTAAGGTTTTGCTATCTCGTTTCCATTTTCTAATCCCTGATTCGAAGTGCTTCGCACGGTGACGTTTGTTTAGCAACTTGCGCAGTGTTCTGACGTATTCTTACTGGTCATCTCTCAGTCTATATTTTGGCCTTCTCGATAGTGTCAACCTAGCTATTTTTCTTCTCTCTTCATTGTTTTCTTGCTATTGAACTTCCATGTGTTGTATATAGTCGAATACACCAGTCAAATAAAAGCACATAAGAAAAATCTTACATAGTGAGCAAGCACGACAAACTTACAGCACATGACGCATACAGTGGAGGTTGATCAATGAGATAACAGCTGCAGAGGTGTCATCTTTAAATTTAAAAATATGTTATCTGCTGATAATGTAAGGCTCGGGTTCCAAGCCTCGCCCAAAATTTTGAAATATACAGACGTCATGTAAAATGTCAACCAATTTCCTCAAATTTTGACCATAAAAACGATTTTTTATAGACATTTTGGATGGTTTTAATCCAAGCCGCCATATTTTAATTTATTTTATTTTTTTTTTGTTGTCAACACACAGGCTTGTTAAATCAATTAGTAT
Organism: Lepisma saccharinum; assembly: GCA_022664845.1. Lineage (NCBI taxonomy): Eukaryota > Metazoa > Arthropoda > Insecta > Zygentoma > Lepismatidae > Lepisma > Lepisma saccharinum. Next base: position 5,483 of record JAGDQP010046952.1, read on the forward strand.
GTCAATATTTACAATCTTGGTTTACAGACGTTTTTATTACATCTTTACATGTTTTGGAGTACATGTCAAATATATCAAATACAATGCCATTTCTGCACATTTCCTTGGAGGTAGTTCATTATTCTCGAGTGATTTCAAGAATTTTGACCGCCATATTTGTTTCCAGACCATTTTTGACTTTGACAATCATAATATTTGAATTCAGCGTTCACTTATCAACAAAACTGGCTATGTTGCATATAATACCACAGAAAATGCCATCAGAGCCATTTTTAAGCAATTTTTTTTCGAAATTTGGTCTAGTCTATATAGGGTTGAAGACGATACTGGCGTTGTTTATTAGATCACATATTGGTGTTATGAAAAAAAAACTAAAAAGTCTCGAGTCACATCACTACTTTATCACAACACTAGAGCGAAGCTGAACTTTGTTCTCCTCGGCTAAGAATTCTATGACATGGCCATTCTGTACCCCACTCACTGTTCAGGTTACAAATCACATTGTAATTTTCACTCTACGCAACATCCGACGCTTTAGGCACATGCTCCGCTAGCCCTGCTGAAACGTTTTGTCTCCGCGCCAAGTTAGTTTGTTTAAAATACATCGAAACTTATGGGAACTCTTCATTGAAAATTCAATATATCCAATTAGGATCGTGTAGATTTCGAAGGAAATGCTCACTAAATGTATGGCTTTAGTAGCTACACGTCCTCCAATACACGTTCATTTTCTGCTGCACAAGTAGTCTCAGTTTCTGAAGTCACAAAGTCCCTCACATGAACATCCATTTAAAGGACAACCATTGGACGTCCACAATGTCCACTTTAGTTTTAGAAGAATCTGTTGTGGACAGTGGACTTACTGGACAGTGGACTTACTGGACAGTGAACATCCAGTGGACGTCCACAATCTCCTTCACATGGATATCCATTTCCTGTATATTCATTGAACGTCCATAATGTTCACCCTGAAGACGTTCATTTGATGGACATTCATTTGCTGAACATCCATTAGACGTCCACAATATCCACCCTAGCAGCACAGGATATCGGGTCAATATCGGCCCAATATTGGGCCAACCTTGATCGATATTAACCGTTACTGGCCCAGTATTGAGCAGATATTGTGTGTTGCTAGAGCATCTTTGGGATACCCAATATTTGAACATGCTATGCATATCCATTTAATCTCAACGAAGTCTTCTTCGGGTTTTCAATTTTTTCTGGACGTGCATATCATGTCCAATGTGTACATGGACATAAAATAAATGTACTAATATATGATATGTACTAATATATGATGTGCTCTGCTGTTAGGGCTCTATTTTCCACTAAGATGAAGCTCCGCCCCACGACTAGCCAATGGCACATCATAGCTTGATATTCTGTTTACGGGTCGCTGTAATGGTCGACGTAGTCCGCAGAATTACTTCAGAGATCACTCGATCATCCATCTATTTATTACTGTGGGTTTACTTGAAGTAACTGGTGTGTGCAGAGAAAATCTGTGATGTGAAACATCTGAAACCAACAACGATCGAGTGCTGCGACAACATCCCAGTTAATGTGCTTTTGCGAGGGTCTGACGACTAGCCTAGGGTCCGGGAACTCTGAATTTAACAAGAGGAACAGCAAATTGAACACATGTAGCAGCACTAGCAGCACATACGTTGATTAAACATTGAGAAAACCGTTAAATGTCCGACTTTTCGAGGTTTTATTACGGTTGAATGAACGGTTGTAAATGCGGACATTTAACGGTTTTCTCTTGTTTAATGAACATTATGCTATTGGTCAATGTACTGATAACTTTCGGTGACAATACATCCAACATCGTGACAGGTAGACTGAGAACATTCTCGTATTGTCTTATATGTCGCACTACCCACTTGACATTTCAAAAATATCACCCTATATTCAATATGGCTACTAAGTTGATATTGTGCCGCTAAATGAAGCCCCTATACTTATTTTCCATTTATGTACAAAGATGTTTCATTTCCTGTCAGTTTGAGAAATACGAGTACTTTATTTAGTTTAATATACAGGTTCAAGTGCTATAGTTTTCTCTTTGCATCCTTTGCACAAGCCGAGTTGTTCACTTCCAAGGCCGTGCATCACGAACATATTTGTTCTTCTCGCCTTGGGGCAGGCGTGTCCCTAGAGATTCTTGGATTGCCGGAGTTCCGGCATTCCAAGAAGCTCCTATTTTCCTTCTGTCAGAGACATCAGGTGTTGCGGGACGAACTTTGGACCAGGCGTACAGAATGTTCTCCTGGTCTAAGTTCCCTTAATAGAACTTACTTGCTTGCGGGGGTCCCTACCTATTATTTTCTTTATTAACATATAACACATAAACATATATTACAAATGTTAGAATAATACATTGACTAGCACGTGGACAACACACAGACAAGACAAACATAAACTTGGTTGGCTTCTTCTTCTTTTGGCCTCTTCTTCTAACCTGCAACAGAGTAGGAAGGAACAAGGTTAGGTGCGCGTGGATTAGGTGGTGTGTTCCACAAAGTTTTTGTCGCCTTCCTTTCCTTTTGATTAGTGTCCACTTCCTCCTCGTCACTATGTTAGTTCCTCCTGTCTCACTCTTGAGCTCGGTTAGTTATGCCTCTTAGTTCGCTGTATTAAATTTTCAATTATTTGCATTTAGTCACTCACACTTCCACCGTGGCTAGCTTTTGACTTGTTCGCTTTCATTTCTGGCTTCCAGAAAATTAGCGTTTTTCCACTAAATATATACGTTCGTCTCTTCATACCACACTTCAAATTCTTCCACCACCACACTTACACTAACTCACACACACTTAGCATCTCTTGGGACGGAGTTCCGCCTCAAGGCGCCGAACTTATCCCACAGGGTTCCAGCGGAACATTCATTCTCTATTTCACCACTTCATTTCTGGTTTATATATTAAATAATGTGTCTCTTACGCGGCTGCAACGGCGATCCTTTTATTGACCGAACGTCCCAACAACTTTAATTTGCATTTTCCTTGTTGTTTTCATACGGTGCGGTCCACGCCGTTAAGGAATTTCCTCTTGTAGTAGTTTCAGACTTTGTGAGTTAGCTCCCTGAGGGCCGTCAGCAGTTTCGGTGTTCGCAGAACCTCCGTGACGGGCGTCTCCCCCAGGAGCTGTCTTTCTTCGCGAACTAAGTTTCCTGTTTCCATACATCTTAGTACTATGTGTTCTGGCGTGATCACCATCCCGCATACATGGCACATATTATCTTCTACTATTTTCATTTGTTATAGTTTCTGTCGGTAGGGGCCGTGACCAGTCAAGTAATGCATAAGGCCTCTGGTAATCTCCAATTCCATGCCCATTTTCTCCTAAATATATGGAAAGAATAAAAAACTCTTCTTCCCTTTTCCGTCTCCTCCCATAACTCCTGCCATGCATTGACTATTATGGAATTGATTTCTGTTGGTGCAGTATTTTGGATACTCGTTCTTGGTTTCCTTTTTTGAGCCAATACATGGCACCCAATTTTTTCACCTGAAGATGCATTGGCGGGACAGCCGACGCCACCTGAAGAGCCTCTACCGATGTTGTTCTGTATGCGCCAGACAGCCGCAGCAGTAGTTGTCTATGTGATCTGTTAATTATTTGTTTTTGTCTAATATCGTTCATTCTGTGGCCTCAGACGCTAGCAGCGTAACCTACAATCGATCTTATAATAACATCGTGGTACGTTTGTATTACTTTAATTGTAATTTTAAGGTCTTTTGTTGCGATGTTTACCAATTTATGTGAAAATTTTATTGCTTTACTTTTGATTATAGTTGTGTGTTCTCTAAAGATAAGTTTTTCGTCTAAGGTTATGCCTAGGTGTTTTAAGTGTCTTTCCCTTTTTATCGTTTTATCATTCACTTTTATAGTTAGTCCTCTATTGAAATTAAGGTTTCCTTTAAATAACGCATAACTTTTTTTCTGACTATATTGTTAACTAATTCTCTTTGCACCACGATGTCATTTTGTCTATTACTTCTTTACTTTATTTGTAGGTTCAGTCGGCTGTTACCCTTCATCACGACCGCCAGGTCGTCGGCATATCCCACCACTTTTTCCACCTGCCGCATTCCATCCAGCATTTCCAGGCATGGTTGGAAGGCCAAGTCCCAAAAAACCGGGCCTAGTACCGAGCCTTGCAGGCAACCTTTTGTAGGAATCTTCGCCATGACGCCATCCGCCGGCTCTGCTTCTATTAGTCTATTTGCAAAGTAGTTTTTTTTTTTTACAATTTTCCACAATTTACTATGCAACTCGATTTTCTTTAATTCCCTTAGCAAGGAAGGCCACCACAAATTGTCGAAGGCCCCCATAATGTCAAAGAATATCCCAATTGTTTATTTACAATTATCTTCTTTTAGCTGATATATGCTGTTACATAGTTCATTTATGGCGTCTTCCGTAGACTTTTTAGGACGGAAACTGTATTGTAACTTACAGGTTGATAGATCTTTTTTTTTTATTTATTTTATGGGCAATTATTCTTTCAAAGATTTTACTTATTGTGTTCAATAAGCAAATCGGTCTGTAGGACTTGGGACTGCGTTTATCTTTGTCCTCACTTTTATTAGGGTTATTAAATTTGCTTTCTTTCATGGTTCCGGGAACACTTCTTGATTTATACATTCGTTAAAAAGCCTAGTTAGGTATGGAGTCCATATATCTGCATTAATTTTGAATATTTCATTTTTTATGTGATCTGGGCCCGGTGTTTTCCTTTGTTTTAGGCTTCTTAGGATTGCTGCCACTTGATCGTTTATAACCACTAGGTCTTCTGGGTTTTCTGTTTCATTGTTTGGTACTCTATTGGCGTAATTTCTGATTCTTCTGTTTTCTTCGTTATCGTTCTGAATACGATAGTCGTGAAAAAGTATTTCATACAGAAGTTCGATTGTATTTTTCCAGTTCGTTGTGTATTGACCTTGGTCGTCTTTTAGTGTGTTTAGTGCACCTTTAACCTTTATCTTAGACATAATTATCTTTTAGGGCATTCCCCATAGATCCAAATTTAGATTCTCTTCCACAAAATGGTTCCATGCTTTCTTCTTGGTTTCTCGGAGTTCTTTTTCGAATTGCTGCTTGATGCTTCTATACTTCTCCAGTCTTCGTGCTCTTAGTATATGGTCTCCAGCCGCCCTATAGCATTTTCTGCTCGCTTTCATTTTTCTTCTTAGCTTGTTCAGGTTCTCTGTCCGAAATGGCTTCCTTTTATGATTTATATTTTTTTACTTTGGGTATTGAATTTATTATGGCGTTTCTTGTAGTTATTTCTAAGTTGTTTGTTAGCTCTGTTAGGTTACAGTTTTCTACTATTTGTGGAAGTATCAGGCCCTGAACTATTTTTTTCTTGTTTAGTTTATTTACATTATAATTAAATTTAGTGATTCCTCTGGTTGTTCTGTATTATTTTGGTTTCTTTCATAATCAATAGCAAAGCGGACAGCGCCGTGGCCACTTGTGGTTGCATATGCATCCACGGTCCAGTACATATATTCCCCCTTGTCATTGTTACTTCCCCCTATATTTGTTTCCACTCCGGCCCTGCCCCTCAAGGTTAAAGGTTGTCCTTCTCTGTTGACGATTGTTATGTTGTTCTATCAGGTCCTCAATTTTTTTTCCGTGTTGATCAGTCACAGGGTAGTGTCAGAGTGGAGATTTAGCATTAAAGTCTCCCAAAATGATCACATCCACATTATAAAATTAATTGAGAATATCTTTGAACAAAGATCTTCCCAATTCAATGAACTGGCTAGTGAACTGGAGATCACTTCCAGTTACAATGCACATTTGAGGATGGTTACTGAACGACAGAATGTATACTTTAAGTTTTATTTAGCTTTGTATTGCTTTTAATATCTAGTTCATTGTTATTTCTTTTCTTTGTTGTTTATTGTTATTTTGTTTTATTTGTTGCATATTGTTATTTTGTCCAACGTAAAATGGCCTAATCTGTATTTGGATACTTAATAAATAAGTAAAAATAAATAAATAAATAATTTGAGAGAAGTTATGAGAATATGGAGGATAAGCAGGGGTTTTATACTCAAAATTCATGGAGTGTTTGAAAAATCTGTTCATGAATTTTTCTTCCTCTAACATGAACCTTTATTGACATATTAAAATTTTCCTTGTCAAACGAATTGAAACATCAAGGCGTTTGAAATTATTTTAACATATTGAACTTACCACACACATACACAAAGAGAGAGGGGGGGAGGGGGAAGAGGAGGAGAAATATTTTCCCATTGGATCCTTAAGGAATAACTGAAGTAACGTGCTATTCGTTGTCTTAGCCAGTGATCATCTACAATTTGTATTCTGAACACAAGACGTTCGTTAACTCTTTTATAGGAACACAACGAATCAGCTTGTGATGCTTTGCTTAACATGCGAGGAGGCGAACTACTTCAGGCATCATCAGTATCCCAAGTGAAGAAACGAAAACTTCCATTCTCTTCCTCCTTTCCTCTGTTGTATTGTGTAATCCACAGAATCCAGAGAAAAAGATAAGCATGTGAAAGGAAGGACAAATAAAAGAAATCCTGTCTATTTTTCTTTTGTCGATTATTCTTGGAAGGTCAGTGGAAAAGTAAGGCCGAAACCAAGCGTAATAACATTTCCCTATTTATTCTGTGTAACGAACCGTGTTTAACAGAAACTCGTGTGTAACTCTGTTAGAAAAAAATCACTGATTCATATAACTGAAATGAATAATTAAGCATTAGAATCACGAACATAATGACCTTTATTGTTTGTGATAAAGTTAAAAATATTTCATGGTAGTGTATTTCTGTTGCCATTGTGGGAAAATGAAATTTTCTAGAGTAACATTACATATTTATTATCTATTGTTTTCAAGAGTAGTCTTAATAGTATTTTGTTGAGAGAATCAATTTTTCCATACAGATACTGAAAATTTGTGCTACAAAAGAAAAGTAACCGAAAGGTAACTTCTATAAATAATTTCAATACATATTGATACGAGAAGTGGAAATACTTTGACAAAATATACTAAGATTTTTCGTAAATGTTATCATGCTTTATTTATTTAATTAATTTATTTGCGAATGTTCCCAATACAGCACATGTTGGCCATTTTACATAGAAATATTAACAGAAATTAATAGCAACAAAAATATAAACAACAATATGTCCAACAACGTCAAAATACTATTTATAAATACAATATACTTATCTGATCCCTAAAGATGCTTTCAGAGGCAAAAATATCAAATGTTGCTATGACCAGTGGCGTAAATAACGGCCCCGCAGACCCCGCAATGCGGGGGGGCGGCGGCGAGGGTTTAGGCGGTCCCAAACCGTAAAGTGAATAGAGTTCAGTAAGTTGTTTTGAACAAAAAATAAAGTAGTTAGAAGCCAGTACCACCTGAAGGAACAGAATAAATATTATTAATGTTGCTGACATTATAAATTAAATTCAATACATTAGTTGCTTTATTTTTTCTTTATGAAAAGCTTGGTTAATTTTACAGGTATAACTAGTACTTACGGAAAAGTGCGCATGGCAACACTGTTTATTGAAAACACTTGCTTAGCAAGCAGTTTACTGACTTATGTACTTCTCTTCAACCTCATTTAACTTTACCGGTAGCATCAGCAACTGCAGAGATATCTTTTTCAAAGCTAAAATTGATTTAAAGATTTTTAAGGAATACCATTGCTCAGTCTAGGTTAAGTGCTAAGTATTGAAAATTAAGGATGACGTAAACTGGAGCTGGACAGTGTGGTGAACAGATTTCTAAACTTGAAACAAAGGCGATTTGGAAAATGTTAAAGTGTGAAAGCCCTACTGGGACTGCATACTTTTTCCCTGCTACATAAGAAAGGGCGGGTTGCTTAAGAGAAAAAATATTTTTAAAAACGTTTGTTGATTTAGAGAGATCCTTTAAAAGTTTTTAATGCTTCTTGTGTATCTGACATTCTAGTTTCTGTGTGTGCTCTGTTTCTTTCTCTCATATATAGAATGACGTTTATCTTTATGTTGTTTGATTTCTTAGAATCATATACAGTATGAAACTATATAGAGTTCAGTTATGTATTCAGAGCTGGTTATAACAAGAAATTATACAAAAGTGTATATGTCTGAACTTTTACAGTATCAGCCATTCCTTACGTGGAAGCGATGCCAAACTATTTCAAATCACTATTCGGGCAGGTTACTTAACGTTCGACTTGCTTGCTTCAGTAATAGGAAACAGTTACTTCTGATAATAGTTGGATTTTCGTATAATAGTTCTTTCATTTTTTGAAGTACAAGGGCTTAAATCCCATTTTTCGCATCAGAAGTAACTGTAGTTTTCGACTGCTGAAGAAAACAAACCTAGGTACCTAACAGTAACAAACCAGCGAGGCGCAAAATAATTTGGTATCTTTTCCAAGTAAGGAATAGTCGAATTTATCAAGCACTTATTGGTATTTTCTTAAATTAACTATATATATATATATATATATATATATATATATAATAAATCACAGCCATATTCAATCCACTAATGGATGAGGCCTCTCCCCGAAGGGAGGAGTTGGTCTACTGCTCCCACGCTGACCGGACGGATTGGGAGAGGAGAGCCGAAGCTCTCACTGTGATCGCCACTGTCTTTTATTCACAGCAGCTCCCCAATTGTCCTCACGATGCTGGGTCAACACCGAAATTTTTGAGCCCCCACCGGGAATCGAACCCGGGACCGCTCGCATTGAAGTCGAGCGCGCTACCGACTAGGCTACGCAGGAGCGCTCTCTCTCTCTCTCTCTCTCTCTC
>JAGDQP010046953.1:0-15161 GCA_022664845.1 Lepisma saccharinum
CATAGCACTGTGACTTACCAAGAACATGATCACCGTAAGCTTCGACAAGCATGCGATGCGATTCTGCAGCAGGTTTCTTCAAATGGTAACAAAAAATCAATGCTGTCCGCACGTCGTAGTTTGTAGGTACCAATTGCACCATGTTCAACGCTGTTTAACACTACACTATGACATGAAACTTGTCTGGTTGTGAGTTGCAAATCGTTATCAGCAGTCAAAACAAGCAAGTGGCGTCAAGGACGCTGTTTTACGGTAATCACAGTGACAGCTAACGCCGTCTATGCACAAATTCCGGTTTCATATTTACACACTTGGTAACTACGGAAAGTTGGTTCAAAATGTTCGCAATATTTGGACACATTTAAAAAAAAAAAAAAGTTTTTAAACAAATTAATTTTTCAATATAGTTGGCACATTTGTGTTTTCTGAAAGATAACCCAGTCGTATTATCGACCAGTCATTGGTTTAGATTTTATGCAATAAAATTGTTATTGTGAAAATCCGCCATATTCACAGAAAACTCATTAAAAAAAAAATCGTATAATTGCGATAATTACTTGTTATAAAAACTGACCAAGTTTTATAATCAGACAGGCATTGGTTCAAATTTTACACCAAAATATTTCTTTCAAAAAATTGCGTTCGCAACACACTAATAAATTTGACTGGAAACGTTGCCTCATTCACCGATAATTCCTCCCGTCAAATTCAGTAGATCCCGAACGCAATTTTTTGCAGGCAACATTTAGCCGTAACATCTACACAAATGCCTGACCGATTATAAAAATTACAAGGAAAGCTATCGGAGTTCCCGATGAGTATCGCATTGAAACTTTCAGAGGTTGTAGCATATCTATGACTGAAAGTTGTGTACTCTTGTCATTCATGCCTGTGATGGCACATGAATCTGATTTACCTACACTTTCCCACGATGACAAGTGCTCCAAACTGTAGGTGATAGCAATCGGTTGTGATCGTGTGTGATCTCTCGTACGTTATCTATGCGTATTGACTATTGATTTCAAATTGAACATATAATGTGCGATGGCGTACGATCGTCACAAGTTCGATTGATTTAAATCAGACGATTAAAATCAATGATTTAAATAATTATCTATATAAAGTAGAAATAAAGTGCAGTATTTTTAATCTTTCTGTGATTTGAATCCTATGTAAGCTTGAAATTTACCTTTTAGTCCTTATGTGATGATGTATACCAAGACCAAAGCGAACAACCTAAAATTTTAACAAATTATTTGATTGATTCATTTAATATTACACGAAATTTGAGAAGAAAACGTAGGAATACAATTCACATTATAACTTTACAATTTGTATTACAAATGTATTCATTTTTGTAAGACATGAAAACGCACACACAAAAAACAAAAAAAAAATGTTTTTTTTTTGTTTTTTTACAAAGCAAAAGTTGTTTCGTAACATTACCTGCTTTGTGCAATAATAATAAATCACAGCCATATTCAGTCCACTAGTGGATGAGGCCTCTCCCCGAAGGGAGGAATTGGTCTACAGCTCCCACGCTGACCAGACGGGTTGGGAGAGGAGAGCCGAAGCTCTCACTGTGATCGCCACTGTCTTTTATTCACAGTCCCCAATTGTCCTCACGATGCTGGGTCAACACCGACATTTTTGAGCCCCCACCGGGAATCGAACCCGGGACCGCTCGCACTGAAGTCGAGCGCGCTACCGACGAGGCTACGCAGTAGCTACTTTGTGTATTTGTATCAAATTACTTGATTTCTCAAAAGAAGTATAAAGTCAGCCTATGTGTATGCTGAAGGATGAAAATGAAAAGCTGGGTATCCATTCTTGATCTGACTGCATAAAATAGCTCTCATTGAATTGAAGTTTATCTAAGGACTTTAGGAAACTTTGGATCAGACTGATTGGATGATGGGAGAATTGGTAGAATCGAGAGAACCCTGAGAAAACCCACTCACACGGGTTTTTGTTCACCACAAAGCTCATTAGCACGAGCTGGAATCGAATCGGGGACCCCACGGACCAGAGGTGTGTGCTCTACCACCGAGCGACCGCGGGTCCAAAATGGCTCTCATACTTATGGAATATAGTCATTGTTGATAATACAATTTTGAAGGCTGACTAAGTGAAATGAACTAAAATTTAACTCTGTAAACTTAAATCCTAGAATATTTCGTTAGGAGGCAATGGTCATTATAAAATTTGCAATTGCTTAGGAAGAAAGGAAGACACACGTAATTTTGGAAGGAAAGTTCATACGTAGCAACATTGTAAATTGTTTCTTTTTCGAACTTAATTACGGTTAACCACTTCATTCATCGTGTATCGACGAAAGTAATGTAGAAGTTTACTACATGTAAATTTCCTTTGTAAAATATACCATAAGTAACTAACGCCATATCTTCCTTCCTTTTCAAAATTATTACAAGTTGTTGTAATTGCCTATTTGCAATGGCTATCTTCGAACACTACAAATTTGTGAATTTTACCTTAGTTTTTACTGGTTAAGGTATTTGAAAAGGAAAAACTAACATAGTAGCCTTTTCAGTGCTGCAAGTTATTTACATTTAAAAAATCGATTTAATTTTTAAAAAATCAATAAAAATGATTATTTTGAAGAAGAAAAAATGATTTTTTTAAAAACCATGGATCGTCAGTTCCAAACGAACACTTTTACCCGGTGGAGAGGATTGGCACGATGAAAAGACGAATCCAAAATTGTCTATTATTATTATTATTATTATTATTCCGTAGTATCATACGCATAATGCACCGTAATATTTTTACAACTAATCTTCACTACACAATTCATGTGTCATCATCGTGCGCAGGTTTGTGAGACGGAACTGAACCACATTTCTCCATATTTCTGCCGTCCAAAGGAATAAAACCGTATCTGCAAATTTGATTGAAATTGAGTTCAAATGGTCTGCCTGGTATTACTAACCCAATTTGTCAAATTTTGCAGATATGGCTTATTGCCTACGCACGGCAGACCTTCGTTCAAAGGTAGAAGGCCGTATCTGCAAAGTTTGAAAGAAATTAACTTCATATGTTCTAGCTTTTGTTAAACAATTCCTAGTTCTAACGAATGTGCAGATAGTCTTTTGCCGGCAGATTTCAGAACGGAATTTACATGTCTTTTATCTGTATTCATCTTAATGGGGACGCAACTAGTCCCATCCCATGGAAGCCTACTACAATTATTTGGGCACTCTGTTTTAAATTAAGAAAGCACTGTTCTTCTGGGTTTGTTCCTACGTCATATGTTTTTTATATTATCAATCATTATATACATATGAGAATTACTACTCACTGTATTTTTGGAAAAAAAAAAATGCTGTTTAGTAGCTTGCTCGCAATGCATTATTTTTCAGATTCTCACACGCTTGCACTCACTGACGAACAGCTATTCAAAGCGAAGCAGGAAGAACCAATTTTCAAAGATGCTCTTATACATCCGTGCTTTTGTATTTCTGGTAAATTCATACATTGAAACAATACGACGAAACTTCCAGGTGTGGACAATTATATTTTGGGATTTATTTATGGCCTTTAGGCATATCATGCTCAGGCCGGGGTGGGGGGAAGAATGTTTGAAGGTAGTCGCCCAAGGCCTAGTTTGGAGATACCATCCCAGCGTTTGCCTGAGGGAAACCCTCCGGATGGGCCGCCACTGGGATCGTTCCTAGGACCTTCCGCTTGCTAAGTTAAGCTCTACTGAGCTACAGTCGCTTGGTGCAGGTGTAGACAAGCATATGAACGGGAAAAAAAGGCCCGACGTTTGGTATTTTGCAATCGCTCGCAATTCACATAACACATCTGTGAAGTGTGGTCCACGCCCGCAGTCATAGAAAACCAAAACAATGCATCTGTAGGTTACGAGCAGGGATGGGAAGTGTAAAAAGTAGTCCTCTGGTAATGTGGCTAGTACACAAAGTCAATAAATTAACTTTTACGCTCGATAAATTATACTAAATATTTGCAAAGAAAGTGGATAATGTTCCCGACGGCAAAGTTGATCACAAAGAATTATTATTGTGGATAAATTACTGATATCTTATATGAATTATTACTATTACTACTAGCAGTAATTTTTATTTATTGGTTTGTTTATTACAATGTGCTAAGAATAGCAATAAAGCATATCTATAGCACAAGTTTGTTGCCAGCAGAAGATAAAGGTACATATTTTCTAATATTGTATAAAGGCGCATTAACACAAATTTCTTTATGTAGTCTCACTTATATAGTAATAAAGTTTCATTATTATCATAGTTAATAATAATAGAAAGACAATTTTGGATTTGTCTTTTCTGAGTTTCATTTTTTCTCCACCGGGTAAAATATTCGTTTGGAACTGACGATCGCACGTCTGTTCAATTTTAAATTAATACGCACAGATGACGTACGAGAGAGCAATCACAACCAATTGCTCTCACCTATAGTTTGGAACACTTGTCTTCGTGGGAAAAGAAGAACAAGGTGAATCAGATTGATGTCGCATCGCAGGCATGTATGACACGAGTACATAACTTTCAGGGGATATGGCGAAAATCATTATAACTCCAATTCTAAGAAGTTGTGAAATTTAATAGCATATTTTTATCTATCCGTATGTGCTACAATTAGTGGAAGTTTCAATGTGATATTTATCGGGAAAATAGCTTTCCTTGTTAGTCAGTTCTGAAAACCCCATTTTCTTTCTTTCTTTTTTTTAAAGGAAACATTTAGACAAAATCTAAACCAATGACTGGTCTATAATAAAACTCGGTCAACTTTTAGAATACACAATGTCTTAAAAATCACCATATTTTCAAAAAAAAAAAAAAAAATCTTTAAGTATACTTTGAGAAAATTGCGTATTGTAATAAAGCACGTAGAAGTGGTTACTCGAAGTTGTAAACAAGTACGTAGTTTGCTACGGAAGTTGGGGAGAAAAACAACAACAACAAAAAAAAACAAAAAACGAAACAGTGGAATTCTCGATTTTTTATTTCAACGTTATCAGAATTTCTGTACACCTTGTACAAAGCGAAATGAGAGTAATCTTTTGACATCACAAACTACACACAAATATCTATCATATAAAAAAGAACGACTTCTTTATGTTAATTAGTTACGAAGATATGATTTGTCAAAAGCGGTACAATGTACGTTTTGAGCTTTACTGATTATCAACAATGAAGTTGAAGAAGGAATATCTCGACCGAAAATTCATTTTCGGGAAAATTATTTCTAGTTGACTGCATTTCCATACAAATGAAAGAGGAATATCGTTCTCATCTTAAGTCTTTTTATTAGTAAACAAGTAATAACAAACATTTCATATGTACTTACAGGGGTACATAGTTTTAACATGAAATAACTTGAAATTGATCTACATTTGAGCGTCATTAAACCTGAATTTAGCATAAATAACTGACATTATAAAATGTATTGTCATGTTTGTGTAAGAAAAGTACTGTAAGCACCTTCTATGTCGGAAAGAAAATAATTTGCTAAAATGACTAAAAATTTGTTATGGTTGCTACAGGTTGCAGTTCATTGACTGCAACTTGAACGGTCTTTTTTTTTCGCATGTTGCGCAATGGTGGTAATGTTCGCTAAGCACAGCAATACAGAGAGAAAAAAAACTACACAAAGCTCTGTTCACAAAATTCACACTTAAAGCAGGTTCTACAACGATACTGTTTTCTTATTCACCTTTTATAATCAATCGAAACAAATAAATTACACGGTGTAGTACTAACCTAGGGAAATGTTAACATTTCGTACATACATGATAAATTATGCTGACATGTGGAAACTTCTACTTTTCATAAGGACACTATTTTACAGTACATTTCGACCTCGTGACACATTGGAAAAAAAAAATGTGATTAATCTTTCGGAAATACCAATGTTTACCTGAGACCTTCATATAATGCTAAGTATGGCAATATACAAGTCAGAAAAAATGCTACCCTATATGCTTTTCAAGGCCCTGCTCACAGTGTTGTAATAAGGAATGTTGAATCGTAGCATTCTTAGCTCTCCGGGAAGTTCTTTACTCTGTAATATTAGTTTTTTTTTTTTAAATCAATTTGTTCTTACGACTTTGGACGCTTCTGAGAATTGTTCCAGTATTTTTGTCCTTCACTCTACAAAATTAAGCTTGAACACGAAAAGTGATGCAAAAGAATCAACACTCCACGGCGTTACGGGACCGAACATACCTGCTCTTTCCAAACATCATTCCCCGCATCTTGGTTAAAACAACGTTGTGTGCAGGTATCTATTTCACATTGTTTTGACTGAGAACTAAAGTACAATTAGAACAACATATTTTATTATATTTAGAACTTAATGATGGGATTCTTAAGCATTACTCAGCAAAGTTACCAACCAATTATGAAATAAAACGTATTGTTTTGAAAGTGTATCTGATACTACGCGATCCCATTTGAGAAATTGCTGAAGACAACATGTTCTTATATTCTCCCTTTGCATCCTAAGCTTTAGATGCATAAAGGTCATAAATAAAATTTAAAAAATCCTTTTTTGCAGCACTCACTGCTCACGCCTGAACTTACCTCAAACTAGAAATATCGGTCGTGTCGGACAAAGACATTTTTTTTAAAGCTTAGCTAGGTAAAATGCTTCATTCTACTTCAAACTGCAAATTTATATAAATTTCCGAGATTTTTTTTTAACGTCTAGTTCATAAAATGGTTTCTACTATTAAAATTCTACCGAACAAGATATATTGATTCCAAATTTTTCTTCGTTAAGATTCGACACTTCAGATTCGAATACGATGCTTAAACGGAGCACATTGGTCAGCTCCCCGACTAAAATCGCTAAAACCTCGTTCATGGAGTAGTAAGGGTCAGAGAATTGAATTAAATTTATCTATGGCCCATGGTTGGTAAAGGGTAGCGGAGAGGATGCAGGAAGGAGTCGGCTAGGGTCTACGTTGAAGGTATCATCCCGGCATTTCCCTGGTGACAGGAAAAAAACTGAGGAACTTCTGTCAGGATGATCGGCTGCTGGTGAAAAAACAAAATAGACCGAAGAGAATTTACAATCAAATATAACGACAAGGAGTGCTTTTCAACCTGTCAAGTTACAAGTGTGTCCTAAATCTACTGACTGAGCTAAAAGTTCAAAGGACTGTCTTCAACTACCACGATGTCATAGTTATCCTGCATGGTGGGAGAGTCTAATGTAGTATATAACCCGTTCTTTCTTCTGTGGAAGGAAATGTGACAGCAGATGCTTCTAGAGTACGAAAAAGCGCTTCAATATCTAAAGCAAAATCATTAGCAACTACTATCAAAAGTACAACTTCAAATTTTGCTGACCAATCTCTTACAACAGGTGGTGATGCCTCATGAAGAAATTAGAACACCAACATGATGAAAAGCTCCAAATTCTGCTCAACTTCCTGAGAAAGGGATCCATTAAATAAAACATGTGGATGATTGTACGCTTGAATAGAATTATTCGTCCTTATGATGCAATATAGAGAACGCCTGCAAGTATTAAACAACTAAAAGCTTTATTATTATTATTATTATTATTGTGAAAAGCCAATACTTAACGTAAAATGTATTTTACTGTACGTAGTTTACATAATTTATTCACACTCATAATTACAATTTGAAGAACATTTTTTTTTAATGACAAAGGCTGAAAATATGAGTCATGCTTTTTCCTATAGAGGCAAGCGTATCGTCAAGAATACTTGGCAATTTAATCGAAGTACACTAGCACAAAATCTCGTTTTTTTTTCTCTCTAAAGAGTCCTACCCAAGGACTGTCCGAGCAGCATACAACACTATCGTCTATTACAGTCACTTCCTAAGTAATTTAATAACTTTCGTCCATCAATATATATATATATTTTAATCCCTCTTTGGAACAAATTACTTAATAGGTGACCGCCTTGGCATTACTCACACCGATTTTGTTTATTCTTTGTTCCATCGGACAACTCACATTGTATCAACTTGACATCACGGGTTCTTTATTAGAAACTTGTAACATATACTAAAGTGAATATTATCCGCACATAAAATCGGCATATCCGTTACACTAATAGTTTCATTACAGGACTAAGTTGTCCAAAATAAATTTAGAAAAAAAAATGGAACTCCCAGGAATGATATGACACCACCCTGAAACTTAAACGTAACTTCATTCTGGCACATAAGAATGGGAAGGTAGCATCCCTGATGACTGGAAGAGAATTGATTGATATTTTTGCACAAGAAATGTCTGTGTTCAAAATAGGTTTTGGAAGATTTGTCTTTTGAAGAAAAATTGACTATTTTCTGAAACAAGTCGCATTTTTTTACTACATGTGATTCATTAACAGAAACGCATGTTACGTTATTTAAGGATTAATTTTTTTTAGTAAGTACGAAAACACTTTCTTCATGATTCAAAAGAGATCATTAAATTTGATTAATTCATCCGAAAACTTCTAACCAAGGGTGCAATTAATTTTACTGTTTTCTGAAGAGCATACAACGCAGACTAAAAATACATGGAAAATATTTTCTAAAAGCTTATGCGCGAAAGAACGCTTCTCAGCAGTTAGTTAGCTTAACATATGAATGAATATTTCTAATTATAAACAACGTAATGAAGTACCGGTAATAACTATTTTGTACGATACCAACTTCTTCGTTGAGGTCTTTTGCGTATATTAGGATTTATGATGTTCTCTTGCTTTTTTTTTCATAAAACCCCCCCCCCCCCATTTCTGACGACTCGAAAAGAGTTGTTGGTGCAACTGGGTATTAATGTCGATGTACACCTGTCTGGCAAGATTTCAAACTTAATATTAATGTTAATTGTGTAATGGTAGGTAACAGTTGACTACCACCATTTTCAGTACCTTGAAAATTCATGTATTTTACTTCTATTACGAATGCATTGGAAGACGAGCGGGGAAAATTATATTCCAAATGTTTCACCTCTATGCAAGACAATTTACACCATGATTGATTTCACCATCACGACTGTAAAAGCCAAACCAGCTTTATACAGATTCACTCTTCTGGGGATGTACAAAATACTTTTAGTACCTAACACTCAAACACTGGATTGAAAATACAATCGCAATTACCACTTTTATTCAGTTATTAGTTTTTTTTTCTTGAGATAAACATTTTCTCCAATATACACCACAAGCAAGAATACATTCATCCTCAATTTTACATAATCCACTTCTACAGCACAATATATAGGCATCCCATGCCACTCACAATCTTTATAGTTATATGGTTAATGTAGATGTCTACAAGTGTCACTCCCACAAATACCACCTATTTTGGAATCTGGTTAACAAACCCACCTGAATATTTGAACGCATTCAACGATCTCACAAACAAAGAAGTGTCCCATGAACATGAAATCGTACAAGAATATACAATTCACAACGCGTTAAACACAGCTACAATGATGACAGGTCTCCTCAATTAAAGAAATGTTCGTCACAATACACTCACTCAAAGTGTGATATGACAAGTTTTCCCTTTTTATTCTACACCAAATGAGAACTTTTCGCATATATAGTTATGTATCCATTACACAGAATAATTCTAACATCTTAAATGAACATTTACTCACTACACATCGTGGGCATATCATTGTAATACACTTACAAGATTTATAAAGTTCAGCAAGCACATTAACTTCCACTTATATAGATATAGTAACGCACGCGCGCAATGTGAATATCATGACAATAAATTTAGCAATGTTAGAATGTTGTAAGCATGAATATATTACAGATTTTATTTTATATTCAAAAATATATGTATATAATTATATATTTCTGTTATATATAGATGTATTTCTACGTCACCTTGTGCTACATACAAATGTGAATTCATTTCACAAGCTTACACCATTTCATTGAATTTTCGTGTCCTTTTCTCTTGTTCTCTACATAAGCTACTAAGTAATATTAGTTAATCACAACCCGTGATTGTATCGCAAAGAACGTACTTCCAGGTACAGCATACTTTCAAATAACTTTCGAATCTTTGGAATCAAGCTATACGAAACTTATAATCAAAACAAATTTAGAACAAAAGCAATCTTTAAAATTTCATCGCATAATTAAGTTACTCATTCCCCAGCAACGCAGAAGATTAGAGTCTGACGGACAGTCACGCATCGTTATTCACATCCAAAAATGGCTAATGCTTATCAACTGTATGAGGTCTGTCGCCATAAACAAGAACATTTTTATGTTACACTAGTTGTCCAATGCCAACCTTACGAGTGGCATATATTAATCTACAATAAAAGACACCTGAAAAAAAAAAAATAAAAAAAAAATAACGACAAATTGCACGTATAAAATCAACACGTTGAACTTGCATGAAAATGAACTCGTGTGTATTCAAAAGTATTTAGAGCTGCCACTGGATACAACATATTCACCAAGGAATCCATGGGCAAGAACAGCGCCTTGATAGGTCACGTGAAGTCAGCGAAGTTATTTTGTTACAAAGTACTCAATTAATGCTTCCGTTGGATTCAGGAAACAGGAAGACAAAATTGTTCACCGACAACTTCCCCTTGCTGAACCGATGTCGATTTCCACTGTATCAGCAAAACACGTGATCTAGCTTCCGTATTGTAGAAGACGAAATAAAATAACACCATTCCGGATTGGGATATCAGTGTTAACGATTCACTGAGCCTATTCTCTGGCTTCCTTTCCAGATATGTGGTACCTTAAATATTAATTCCGGGAATATTTTCTTTTACTTATTGATTTAATTTAAATTTTTGGTTTATTGGCAGTTACAACTTATGCAAGTTTGAAGTTCGATGTGTGTAACGGTATCCCTCGGAGGTCACAACTTAAAGAGGTAGCGGGCAGAATCTATTTCTAGTACCACTCATAATATGCCTGGTGGAAAATAGAAGAAAACCCTAGTAAAGCTTCTTGGGTCATCGACATTATTAAGAGTTTGAACCTGCGCCACCTCCTAGTATCCATATGAAGACACTAAACTCCCTTCGTTCTCACATGCCGCCTCAAGTTCAAGCACGATGTTTCTCCTCATCTGCCTGGTGTGACTCAGGAAAAACCTCAGTCAGAATGGTTAGCCGCTGGTATCGAATTGTCTACTATTGCAGTTAGTGTTTTATACCAAAATTTTGATCGGTCTGGGCCAAAGATGCCAAAAGGCCATAAATATATTCAAAACCAAAATTTTAGTTCTAGTTTCATAGCAAATGACAGCTTCTGTCTTTATCTCAAACAACTCAATTCATTTGGATCAGGAAGAAATTTTACTTATACTGTAGGTTCCGATTCAGCATTCGCCCTATGTAGCAACGAAAAATCACGGTAAAAGTCTTCCATATGAAAATAACTTCAATCCAAGATACCAAAGCTAAGTTCGTAGTTACAACTTTAGCGGTACCGACTCCACACTGATCAGTACATCCTATCTTTAGTTACCTCAATACTGTGTTTGGAAGGCAACAACAACTTGATCGCAACCTATTTACGAAATGTTTATAACAGTCTCCTTGAGTGACAAAACAACTACCTGTTACTCTTCATCAACCTACTGAAAATGTATGTTGTTAAAAAAAACTATCAATAAGTGATGAAATAGGACAAATTATGCGATGAAATAAAAAAGCATATTAATTATCACCATTTCAATTTACCCCCCGAAGAAACCGTAACATATTACAGTTACGTATCACCCACTACAGCGAAAAACCACATCTATGACTAAATCACAAAACAAATTAAAATGAATTCATTCGTTCTCTTCACCACAAGAGTATAAGGTGAAACTTCATTTATACGGAGCACATACATCAACCAAACGAAATATTAACCACTTCGTACAACGAAACTATCAGCATTAATTATATAATCTGAGTTACAAATGTTACTATTACAAGTGAGCGAAAGATAAATCGCAAGTAATTCACGTTCTTTGATGACAAAATAAAAGTAGGATACAAAGACAAAAGAATCACGTTGTCTCTGTATAAACAACATAGAAACACACTACATGTTAATCACACTGAAATTTCTTCTACAAAGCAAAGGGAAATAATTATCCCCTTCTTCATTACACGCATACAAAGCTATGTGATATTTTTTTTTAAAAAAATCACGAACTATCAAAAAGTAATTCATAATTCTTCTCTATAAACAGTCTTGTCTGCAATTAACGATTTGTGAACGAACAAAGTCACTGTTACGTGTAAATCCGATTCACAGCACAGGAACATACGGCCGTTCCAATGCTTTTAAAATCTTTGACTAAAATGTACACACAACAGCATGGAAATTAATACATTATCCTGCAGTACAATGCAAATTCCGTAATAGGTCAAATTCCTTGTATGCAGACTTACACGGAAATGACTAACGAAGTCATTGTCATTTTCATACGTTTTCGTCAACAAAATGGCTCTATTTATGTCACACAATCATGAAATTACGTTAAGTAAAACGTAGTTTCACACAACTGAATATCTGTTTACATCGCTGCTGCTTCTATCACTCGACATAGCACAATTCAATTCATTTCTGTCGTATATGCCACACGTTTGTCATACTTCAATATTCATCATTTGGAATCGATATGCTACTCATACATGTAATTATATCAAAGTTTATTAACAACGTAAAACTTGTTTAGTATATCATCTAACTTACGACAAGAAAAAAAAAGTTATACGACTACCGTGACAGTTTGGTAGATAGACTGAAATATCAAATGTGACTCGCACTAAATAATATGTGGCAAGTGAATGCAAATTAATAATAATAATTACGTATAAACTGACAAGATTCTTACCATGTCAAGTATTCCCAGGAAAATAATTTTAAGTACAAGATGTAATTTGGAGTTATTAAAAAAAAAGAGAAAATAATAATGATCTAACTGAAGGATGAAAAAAAAAAATCCACGAAAACTTTTTATATGGGCCAATCCAGCAACTGTTGACTTCGGCACGTCACGTTCTAGTTGAAAGACACTCATGCCCCTGACCTTCGAGTCGTTGACGGCTACCCGGTCGGCAATTTTTCCACAAATCAAACACACTCCTTGCTCTAATTTGGCAGACTACTGTATATGATTGATATCAACACGATATACTATCTACCTTCGTTGTCATGTATACTGCAATCTGAAGTTGATATTACAAATGCAATTCTCTCCTTTTGAAAGTTCTTTCCACATTCTAATATATAAGTCCATAATCAACTGTCTCAGTATAAAAGGGGGTTAAAATCTTTACGGAATACTTTCTCGCATCCAGTCTAGACATCCAATGATTTTATTCTTACGGTCTAAGAAAACAAAGGATTAAGATAGAATATCATAGAATCACAAGAAAATTGACAAACTGTACTACGCTTTATGGACATGAGACTATTTTTCATGGGCCACACAGGTAAGATAATAAGAGAAACATGGACAAAAGAATCAGTTCAAAATGAATATAGATTTAGAGAGTCGGACAGAAATGTTACATCCTAAGCAAAACATACCAAGCAGCTTCAATGATACATGAAACATATCGCCATTGATCAAATTAAGCTCTACTGAATGGATTCAAGAACTTCGGACGGCATAGCAGCATTGCACTGTTAAGTTTTAGCTTTTTTGATTTGAACTGTGTCAAAGTACACCAGTTACGAAAAAAAGTACAATTTGCCTCAAAAGTGCCTTCAGTCTGATCAAATTTGTTTTTCTAATAACTTTGATGTACCGATCTGAGTCCAATTTTCTTTAACTTACAGAACAGGGTATTCTTGTTGGTTAGAGAAAACTAAGACTCAAATCAGTCTATTATTCCGAAGTTACTGGCAAAAGAAATTTCACCAACGTGAAGGCATCGATTGAACCGTAACTGATAATACTGCAGATGATACTTGCCAACTTCGTTCAAAACATCAAACTTCAAGCTATCCGTCTATTTTGTACGTTTATAGTAATTTACACACAACTTTTGCTGTGTATTCTACGACCTACAGGTATACGGGTCATACGAATTCTTTTTTCTTTCCTTCAGTTGCATCATTATTTACAAAGATCAGTATTTCTACCAACGAAAAGTGCAAAAAATATGCAATCATAACAACTATCAAATAAAAAAAAAGGTATTGTCTACAAAACGGTATCATGAAACACTCACTACCGACCTTGTGACCTTTCCTCTTGAGAAAGATTTCTCATTTTCTGCACCACTTAGTACTAAAACGTCCAGCTTCTCTTAAAATATGTTCGTTATTAAATGTGGAGAAATCTATTCTAGAATTGTTTTAAAGAAACAAAATACTACATAAACAAGAGCTAGAGAGCTAACAGCTGTTCTTTACTAGGCATACTTCCCCGTTCTCAAGAAGAAATTCAAACAGATGCACAATTGACTGAATCGGAAACCCAAAATAAAGAGGACGGTTTTTCGAAGTTCTTGTAAGTTGCTTAAGATATTAATTAGTTTTCCTCTGAGAATCAGGTTTGGTTATTGTATTTTATCACATATGAAACCATCTTCAATTTAGGAAAAGCAAACCCATAAAGATAAACAAAATGAAGAGTTTACGTAATCAAGATTAATGCAGAAAAGTGAAATAACAGAAGTAAGCAAGCTATAATGAATTTCTTCTAGTTCCAATCTTAACATGCCTGAAATCTGTTCTCGTTACAAGACCCACGGTGTATTTCGCCTTTGTTTACACATTGTATGTACCCTACTCTTCAAAGCACATAAGTAACGTTTATCAATCACATAGTAATTTACATTCTTCAGTGGGCTTCCATAAAAATATACAGTCTAAGTTAGGAACAAGCTTTATATTTATAAGGTATAAAAATTAATCATCAATATCAATCATCATGATAAAGTGAATGGTAATTACAAAATAATACAACTCCCATTAAACTGCGGATGTCGGCAAGTCTGTTTCCTAACTTCCGAAGCAACTTTTTCCCAAGTAGTTTCCATAATATATGTCTTATAGTCTTTCAACATACTTGTTTCTACCCTATTTTCATAAAGGAATACGTTCCATTTGAAAAAGAGAAACTACTGTTGTTTACAGGCAATTAATAACTTTAAATTCTATGGAAAATGTTGTCCGTTCTACTTTAAAATGCGGTCAT
>JAGDQP010046954.1:0-15160 GCA_022664845.1 Lepisma saccharinum
AATGATTGAGATAATATTACAGATAACAAAATCTTTTCTTTTGAGGAAGGGGATTCGCCACTGTTATATATTTTGTTCACAATATATCTTTAAAAATATCCGACTCATTCCTTTTTTGAGCCGAACTTCGGGTGCTATTTGTAGGATGGGAAAGGGGGAAATTCCCTGGCGTGTGTTTTCCCTGGTACCTCACTTACTCATTTTCTTGTAGAGAGGGAAAGTCAGTGTATGTACGCAGTACCACAATAGGTACGTGTATGCTTGGAAATTAAATTTCCCCGTATCTCTTTCGGTGACAACACTCTGGCTGAACTTCTTACAAAATTTTACATGACATGAAAGATGGCAAACTGACGGTGCTCTTCGTAGCTCAGGTGATGAAACCAGTAGGCACCGAATTGATTGATGCTTTATTCCCACTACTGCCAATCTTTTCTTAGGCTAGGAAAAGTGCTTATTGATATTCTAACACGAGTGTGTGAATATTACACACGAAATGGTCGAGAAGTATGCAACCCAGTCTTCGTGGTGCAGTTGGTAACGTGCTGGATTTAGAGTAGACAATGGAGAGGTACACGGGTTCGTGACCAGCTGCCGGCTATCGAGACAGCTTTTCAAAGGTTTTCCCTTAATTTCACCAGCCAAATGCCAAGATAGTATCTCAACCAAGGATCAGACTGCTAGTTTTTCCATCCTTACCTCCGGAAGAGTGATCGACGTGAAACATCATTCTCAGACGTGAGAGACTTAGTCCAAAATTCAGTCCAGAAAATAAAATTTTAATTACACTTTTTAAAATGTGATAAAAATTTACTTATAGCTTAAATAACTCCAGCAGATCTGACTTTTCCTCTAAGAACAGACAGAATGTGCACTCAGATTCATAGAATATAATACTGTTCAAAAAAAAGCAACCACATTTGGCAACACGGAATAGATATAAATGACAAGTAAATCATTTTGGTATGTTAATTTCACTTCTTGAGTAGACCATAAGGTTTGGAATTACAATATTGTAAAAGTTTCTGAACTTAGGAACTGTTTGCGTCGACCATTTTGTATAAATGTAAATGTACCTTAAGTTGGTGTTAACTACATAATTGTACAGTTTTACATATGACGGCTAGGTGTCTCAGTATTTGGAAATTTCCTCAACTGTTTGTTATGACCTGTTTATTTTATTTCAACATTTTCTGAAACAAGTTCTAATTGAGATTATTGTACTTGGAAGTGCCAAATTCTTCTGGAGATTTTCCAATAACAATGATCATATTATCTACCAGAAATAAACTGAAATTCAAAGTAAATGATTAAAATAATTTGTTTTTGTGTTAATGCCATTCAGTTAGCATGATTAAATCGTTTCTAATGCCTAAACGTTCACTTCTTTCATGACAAAAGTATGTCGTCATAAAAAGTATTCATTTAATTATAGTCATAATTATTAGATAAAAAATTCAGCAAGTTGTTTAGTTTCTTAGCTGCTAAGTTCCGTAGAATAGAAGGATAACATGAAAGAAATTCCAGAATATATTATATCTACAGTGTTGATTAAACAAACTACAAGCTTTCAAGATAGAAAGCTATAACCCAGTGTACGATTTGTTTTCAATTACGAATGGGGGATCCTAAAACTAGTGGTTGCTGATAAGTTTCAACCTACTACTTGTATGGGTAGAAATACAAAGATTTTATCCTTGGCTCAGATGTTATTCGGAATCAACTCGGGGATGAAGTCCTCACGCACCACAGAAAATCCCCGGCAACTCCCCACCACCACCAGACAACACTGTTCTAATCAAAGCAAATGGTTTTCAAGATCTTATGTAATCTAGAAAACTTACTTTGAATCTCGAAAAGTACAATTTTTTTCGGTCAGAATTATTTGAAAATTATACTTTCCAAGTGGTTAGCGCTCTCGCTTTCAATACAAGTGGACGCAGATTCCATTCCCGATTTGTGTTTGAAATTTCGGTATTGATCTACAATCGTGAGGATAATTTGGAAGCCATCGAAATAGAGAAGTAGCGGACTGTGGTCTACACATCCTGTAATACGGGAACGAGAGGTGTTACACCGACTCCACATTGAACCAGTGTTGTCAGGTTCCGGTAGCAGTATTTCCCCCCAAAAATACTGGAAAAATTCCCGTCTGCTGAGTTTACTTTAAAAATGACTGCAAATTAAAACAAAAAATGGTAAAAAGATTTAACAAAATCACCCGATTTTTATCTTTTTTTTTTCTTTTATCCTTCGTGTGGCCCAAATGTTCAAGTTTTCAGGGAAATTGCCCTCCATCTGACAAAAGTGCATTGAACGAAAAGGCAATCTGGCCGGTCGAAGTCCTTTTCGAGTAGTTGCGCTACGCAGATTAAACTAACCATTAAACATTTCATATGGAAGTAAATCGGTTTGTGATTAGTTAAGCATTTCCTGTTAGCTGAAATATGGCAGTACGGACCAATCATATGCTTGAATTTATCAGGAAGATAAATAAGCTGTTCAGCTGAGTTATTTATCGGTGAACGTG
The DNA here is from genome assembly GCA_022664845.1 of Lepisma saccharinum. Classification (NCBI taxonomy): domain Eukaryota; kingdom Metazoa; phylum Arthropoda; class Insecta; order Zygentoma; family Lepismatidae; genus Lepisma; species Lepisma saccharinum. Next base: position 2,531 of record JAGDQP010046954.1, read on the forward strand.
AGAAACTTCTTCGAAATCAAATATAAGAAGTCAAATATAAATATGCAGCTACTTATTCGACACTTCGCACATCTAAAAGTCATTATTCTCTCGGTTCTCGGTTCTACACTCGTGTGCACCTGATGATAATTTAGAAATCAGTTAAGTCTTTATTTATTTATTTATTTATTTCAAAATCCAAACTGATCGCAACGTCAATTCATATTCTCGCCCTAGACGCCTGGCACTCCTGCCACCCAACATACTTTATTGTATTGTGGCGTTGCTGTATATTTTAGGATACATCCGAAAGTTTGATAGAAATTTATATACAGCGTTTTTTAAAATTACACCAACATTTTTCTGGAAGTGATTCCTCACATCAAAACAAGACGAAAGTTCCTTTAACAAATTTTCGAAATGTGCATAGTTTTGGAGTTACAGGCTGCCGAAAGCGTGGGAAAATTATCTTTAGAGCTTCATGTTTCTAACAGTATGAAAAATAGAGCATGGTACCATCAAATACTTTAAATCTGCACTACCCAAAAAATGCATTAAAAAAAACACAATGGATGTGCAAGAGATGGTCTCGTCTCTGAAAGTTCTGTCCGAAAATGTTTCGTTTCAGGGCAACACTAGACATTTAATTGTTCGGTAAACCTGCTTCCCACAATGTTAAAAAAAATTGGAAAAGTTCTTTGATATGTTCCAGAGAACTGTCAATAATGTAGTTATTGGCAGTAATGCTGGAAAAGCACAAATTTCTCTATCATTATTGGCAGTTCTCAGTTCCAATGTGATTTGCGCACATGCGCAGAAAGAAAAAAACTGTTTCGTATCGTAGCCACACGTCTAATACTGGTCAAATGTTTGCTGTCGCCATTTTGATCGCTTATTTTCCCAGAAATGATAAGTAAATATTCTCAAATGAATTCCGATTCCGATCTGTAATGACAAACTGAAGAATGAGAAAACGAGGCGTTATTCATGGCAGTAACTTAGTTTCTTCTAGAAGTTAGAACAACGCATTTAACTAACTCTCCATACTGTTAACGCACCTTGGTCTAGTCAGAATGATACTAGACTTCTAGATGTATGTCCCAGTTTCGAGTCCCACTTCAGGCTTCCTTTCTTTCATTTTACTCGGTCCCTGAAAACAGACTGATGCCTGTTTTTTTTAATAAGTCAAATTACTGGAAATTTCTATGCAGCAACGCTACGTTGCTTGGCTTTTCTTTACGAATAATTCTGTAAATTTTTTAGTGCACTTATTCCGTAAAATACTCAGTTAAGGTTTGGTCACGAATGAAAGGGTTATTTGTCGACCAGGAACAGGTTGTCGAACACCTACCAAGATACATAACAGAAAAGTCAATAAGGGAAAACAGAAAAGTTACAAAGCAATTAAATTTTGTGCCCATCTCTCCACAGTTGTTAACACCGTTGAAGTACCACATCAATAGACATTTCATGTTCATTACGCTTCGCATGTGTGAAGTAAGAAAAAGAATTAACATTTTTATTTCTTTCTTGACAGCTCCTGTTGAGATACAGGATGTTCAAATAGTGTAAAATTATAATAAAACAAAGCACTTGTCTTAACACTGTCCATATATGTCTCTACTTTCACCAGAAACTAATAAATTCAAGTCGTTTTCTAATCTGATGTTATAAAAGTGTGTTGTTTAAAAAAAAAAAAGATTTGTTGTATTGTAGCGCCATTTGACCTCAATTTTATGCTTGACCTTTTTGCTAGAAAACTCATTGTGTTGTTAACGGTCAAGCCTTTCTTGTTCAGTCTTTCTTTTTTATTATTTATTTTTTTCACTTCTAAATTTGCAATTTAAAGTGAAGTAAAAAAAAAAGTTTTATAAAATACAGATGAAAGATGTTACGACAAGCTTCTGTGTGGGCTACCGTAAAGATAAGGAACATGAACCGAATGGTTCGACTTTGTTGGTCACTTTGTACCTTCCCTTGCTTGTCTTCCTCCTTTTCTTCTTTTCAAAAGCCTGTGTTTGTGCATCAGAGAAAAAGTACGAAGTCATATGTCACAGATTGGGAGCCATTATTAAAAACCATGCGTCCCAGTTCGTGGGTTCTGTCCCAACTGGTTTGTTACCTGTACTTGTAGGAATTAGAATATAATAAATACGAAAAAAAAAGTACAACGTTAAATGAAGTAAATTTAAGAAAAGGGCAATCTTAAAGCTTGAATGAGTGAAAATTTTAATTTCAAATTATATGGGTTGAAGTGACAACTACGGCGTTACAAGTTGAAGGGATGATTGCTTTCGGCGAGCATTCTATTGGGATAAGGATTGCAAAGGCAATACACAATACATCCCGGCATTAGCCTCATAAAATTGTTGGAACCTCTAAAAGCTCAGAATAAATAAGATCGTAAAATAAGACTCAAAATTTAAGACTCAGAGTCAAAATAAGATGTGCTATTATTATTATTATTATTATTATTATTTAAAGCTTCACATTGTCATAAGCATAGCTAAAAATATGCACCGTTAGCGTCCCAATTTGGAGAAATAAAAGAATCACTAGACCAATTAATATTCCAGTTTAGGAAAATGAAAATTTGGTTAACTTATACATTTGGAATAACACTGCTCGTCCTGAAAAAGAGTTCTTTAATGCAACCCTCGAAGTGATAAAACAATTTAGGCGATTTGGGAAAGTATAGAGGACAATAAAAAAAAAAAAAAGCTTAGCGCATATTTTGTAAACGAGGTTTAAAACAAAAGGATATGCTTTCTCTCTCCTTACCGATCTCAGCCGACAACAGAACTGTATTTTTAAAAAAAGTTACCCACCCATCCATTGATACAAAGCATTTTTTTTTTAAGGCAGTGAATTCTCACACATATTCTCTGTGCTAAATCACCTGGACTAGCATCCTTTCTTTTCGGCTAACAAGAGTAGAATTATTGTGTGGAAAACTTGTATTGTTTCCTGTGGAGAACCCGAACTTAAAACAGCTTTTTTTTTTCTTTTTGAAGGAAATGCAAAAGAAACAAGAAAACCAACAAGTTTTTTTTTTTTTTTTAATCATTGTTGTGCTTCGAAGAGTGAAATATCTTCTTCGCAAATCTTGACAGAGTGAAAACCATTGTATCTGACCGACAGTTTTTTTGTTTTTTTTCAGCGATTTCTCCAGACCCTTCATCTTCCTTTTGCTGGTTAAGAAAAAAGAAACACTTGCACTTCGCATATTGTTTCAGCAAAAATATTTCTTACTTCTTCATAATAAAACAACACGAAAATAAAAGCACAAATAAGTTTATAAACTTATAATGAACATCGTACTGAATTGCGTTTAGTGAAGTTTTCCTTAATTTTTTTTAAAACTGAGAAAGCTAAGGAAATGACAAGGGCCTGCCACCGTTAGTTACTAGATTAAATATGACCCAGTAAACCGCAAGTACAGAACACAAATATGAAATTAGTTTCTCTCAATCGCTTTCTAGTCTTAATTTAGCTTTTGTAATAATTAGAAAACTCCTAATAACTTAATTTTGGGGTCATACCTAGGCTCTCGGAATACTCTTACAGGTCCAGAGGTAGCGACTAGGACGTTACACCCTGCGGGTCTTATCAAGAACCATGTATTCCCTAGAAACAATCCAAATATGTTATTTAGAACAATTGTGACATTTTGACTCAATAATTTCGGACAAATGGAATTTCAGAACACAAGTCTCAATGAACTGACAACACTATACTAAAATGTGACAGGGTCACAAACCCTTTTGCTTTATTTAGTGAAAGTGCTAACAATAAGCACATCCTGCCTACGTCATGCTAAGGTTTATGGTTTTACATTCAGGCCTGTAAGGGTATCCCGGTGGCCTCGGTCATGCGAGACCTGAGCTCAGCATACGTTAGGGGACGACGTACCTCGGCGATAATCCTGAGACAGGAAAGGCAATCTAGCTGCTATAGCGTCATTTGCGTGGTTCAACTAAGAAAAACTATGGAATATTTCAATAAGACAGGTAGGACTTAAACCTTGAGTAACTTCGTAGTGCTAACCGTAACCTTCACAGGGTTTCTGCCAGGATTTTCAGTTTGAGGGTGTTAGTAGAGTTGAGCAGGGAATCTATAAATTTCTAACAGTAAAAAAATTAAAGTTGGGGTGTGTGCTCGACTATATGGGGGGTTACACCCCCCATTGTGGGAGAAGACTGGTAGAATCTCTACTTTTAGACCACGGGAACTGGGGGATTCAAACATGCAGTTACGCAATAATTCATTAGTGCTACGATAAGACTAAAAAAAAAACTACTTAAAGGATCATATATAATATATGAGAGACGATATTTTCTGTAAGTGTACCATCCGCCCACCATCACCTCTCAAAAACCAAAAACTGGTCTTCTTGTTTTAGAGGACATCTCTCGGCAAAGAATTTTAAAAGAGAGAAGACATTTCAAGTCTTCGTCCGTCTTAAGAATGTTGTTCTCAATTAGAAGTAATTAGAGTTGGCAACGTGAAAGCATTTTACTTCAAGGGTAATGGATTGCTTTAGTGGGAAGTATCTGTAAACTTAATTAACAGATGGAGCAGTAATTTCAGTGCTGGGATAGGTCAGAATGCCAACACGGTGTACTTTCAGCACGGCATAAACAACATTCTTCCTCTTCAGAACAACACTAGATAATGTCATTTGAGATATGAGAGAAAAAAAAAAGTATTAGTTAAGAGCTCTTAGAAACTGTCTCTAAACATTCATTTTCAAACAAATATTATGTTTGTTTGTTAGTTTGTGGACTGACAGAGAACATATTTAAAACTTCTTCAAACTTCTGGGTCAATCCACGTTATTAGAAAGAGTTGTATATTAGCAGTCTGCAGTTATGTTTTTAGCTCAATTTGTGAGTTAATAAACACTGGTCGCATAGCGACATTTGTCTGTCAACCTTGTGCCGATATATACCGTGACCAGGAAGAAGGTAGAACCTAGCTTACAGTGCAATAGTTAAGAAAAGAAATGTGAATTAAAGTGTGTGTATATAAATAGCACATTCAAAATCATGAACATTAATTTTCCTTAAAAATAATGCAACATGCCCATACGTTTCGTGTAGTTGACTGTATAATTCTAGTAGTGATAACAGATAACAGAAAATTACATTTTCCAAGTTAATTTTTACACTTGTGAATTGGAAATAGCAAAATTCAGTAGACCCTCTTAAGCAATTGTTTGTATAGTTTCTATAAAGACCACACTGGGGAAATATAGTGTGTACATAAATTATACTACCTGGCAATTGTCGTCCATAAAAAGATCCACTCCAGTGTTTGTAAGTAGCAACAGCATTATCATCTGAAAGATAAAAATCTCCAAAGTTAACTAAAGGTCATTAATAAATAATTTTGGTTCCGTGTGGTTGGAAAATCATCAGTACCATTATGTATTGCATCAAAATAGTGAAAATGGCACTGTACTTATGATTGTGAAGAAGGAAACCATGTCCCCTTTAGGTGTTTCATCGTCGTTATAACAAGAAAGAATTCGAGAAGGATCCGCCAACTGAGCAGTTATACTGAAGCGTTCGTTAGTAGGTCCAGCGTTTCAGCTGCAACAATTGTAAGAATACACGAGTCATTTTCACAGTCCATCAAAGTCTTGGAGTCTGTCCTTCAAGATACTTGTATATGCTGTCCCACCAAATACAACTAAACGTAATTTTGCAGTTTGATAAATCACCATTGCTCTAGGAGAATTACTGTGAAAGAACATCTCAATGTGAAATTCCCAGGGAGGTGGATTGGCCGTGACGGTCTCATATCATGGCCACCCCGTCTTCCAGACTTCACGTCCCTCGACTTTATCTGGGGGTTACATCAAGGACATAGTTTACAGTAACAATGTTACAAACTTGGTGGAATTAAAGTGCCGGGTGTGTGTGTATGTCATCAATTACCGTGAACATGATTCGCAATATGTGGAGTGAATTCAATCGACTTGAAATTTGCGAAAGCTTCCTAGGGTGCCCATGAGTGACAACGGACATAATGTGCACGGAAATCTATTTGACTCTGTGATTATAATGACATACCTTTTTTCTTTTTCTTTCCTGAAACACTTGGTTGCAGTAACAATATTTTGATCTGGTATTCCACAAATCATTTATGGACATTCTGTGTCCTCCTTCTGATTTGTTTTAATTCATGGGTGAAAGGATGGTGATCACTATAAACAGGGTTTATTTCAGAAAAGTGTCTCCGAGGAGGGATATTTTTGAAAACAATCTGAAAGAGACATCAGTAGCAAACCGATTCTGAAAATGTCCAGAAATGGGTAAATTCCAGTTCAAGTTATGTATAATCTGCTGTACACAACATCGTTAAAACCTGTGGGAATGGTAAAAAAAATGTACATATTTTTGTACTGTATTAAATTTCTAAATCATGAGATAGATGTGATTACTGGAAGGTGACATCGTTCATTTGCAAAGTATAGAAAATGTATACTTACAGGTGGTGTAAGTAGACAATGTTTTATTGTAACTTCCAAATCTCGTGATACATTTGTTTAGATAATGTAAGCTGGCGCGGTCTCGGATAAAATGAAAGATCAATGTGATCTTTCTATATTCTACTGTCATAGATAAAATGTTTATAATTGCTTGGCAGAGTAGTTCAGGAGGTTAGAATAAAACTATTTGAAGAAAATAAAAGTTGCTAATGATTTACAAGTGACCTCAGAGGAGGAATGCAGAATGGGGAAAGGAATATGGGAGAGGAAACCAGTCAGGGCATAACTTGAACGTACCATTCCGAAAGGTGTGACTGGAAAAAGTCAGGATGACCGGCCCTGGGTGCGTATTTAAGACCTTCCGAATGCGAACGCTCTACCATCTAAGCCATGTTCGCTTGGCAATCATCATCATCATGACCTTACCAGAATAGTTAAGAATATCAAAAGAATTGTTTTAACAAAATAAAAGTTAATGTTAAAGATTCCTTAAGGTTTCCAGCGATCTTTCATCTGTTTATTAGTTAGGTTGCGCCACATATTGAGAATCAACTTACAATACCCTTCTCTCTCTGTCAGTTGCACGTTCTGTACGAACGTCCGTTTCAACAGACTAGTAGACGACATCCTCCGAGACCTTATGATGCAGTTTTAAAATTTTCAAGTGGTTTTCCAAATTTGATTTAATTTCTTGACGTTATGCTCACGTATTATTTCAATCGATTCTTTTATAATCATTTCGTAATAGTTATTGTTTTTGTACAGTATTTATGTCTCTTGAAAAATGTTTTTATGCAGCACGGAATGTAATAAGGGAAACACAAACATATCTACTGTGGCCCAACATTTAAGTATTTTTTAAATCAAGCTTTTTCAGGAGAGACAAGTGCTGTATAAAACCAATAATGATAACGAATCAATTGTTAAAGAATCTATTGAAATAACAATACATGAGTATAACTTTCAGCAAATTAAATCCAGTTTGAAAAAGCAATCGAAATTTTTAAAACTGCGTCATAGAATACCATCTCTAAGGATGTCGGCAGGTAGACCGATGAAACCGCCGTGAGACTTGTATAAATACTACACAACAAGCAACCCAACTAATAAATAGTTACAAGTTAACGATATTCATAAATATTCCGTTTCACATCTGGTCACACTAGTCTCATTTGAGGTCCTTCCCAACTTTTATTTTCCTTGTTTTTAATATGTCTTCCTGTTGGTGTGTTCTCTTAAGTAGAAGAATGGTGGGAGTTTTCAAGTGTTGTTTTTAGAGTCCTCTTAAGAAATCTCCCAACTTGAAACCCACTCCAAACCAAGTAGGATGTGCCATAGGATAAATATAACAATGCAAGTAAAAAAAAGAAACAACCCGCGGTACGAGTAACCTTTCTTAATTCTGTTTAATAGCATTTCGAAACTTGATAAAGTGCTTGGAACTCGCAGTAACACCTTTCATCACATGGTGACAGCAAGGAAGTATGGAAAATTTGGGGCGATCTTAGTGGTTGAATACATTATTTGAAAGATTTCTTTTAGCTTCCCACGCATACTCCCCCCTTTTCTTTTTAACAAAAGAATACACTGAAAATGTCACTTGTTCTTTAATTTATAATTTGATATCACTTACTAAGAGAAATCGTTCCACACACACGCATGAATTTTGAAGTTAATATATTTGTGCTATTTTTAACAACTTCAAAACGAGTTGGAGTTAGTTTCATCCGTGTATAGAGAAAAGGTTGCTAATATCGTGACACTTGGGACCAAAAATTTTCGAATTAAAATTTCCACTTCCTGACTCCAGAAGGCTTTACTGTATTATAGTTTTAACTCAAGAACGCTTGGTAATGGCATATCTGTACAAAATGCAATGTACCACGAAATTATCAATGTCACGACATTATGCTATGTTGTTGCTTTTTATCTTTGTCTGGGCATAACTTTTGAATGGACGAACCGATTTTGATAATTCTTTTTGCCTTTTATGGAGGATGTTGCGTTAATGTCTCATTGTAGTGTCTCTTGGGCACTTATAGACAAAAAGAGGAAAACCGGGGGAAAAAAACTTTTCAAAGTATAACAGGTCAATGGAGTCGGCAGTTGCGAAATCTCTTCTCTTTATGCAAACCACGTACAACTTACGTTATTTAGGTTACATATAGGATAAAAGTCGATTAGATATAAAGAATACATAAAGAAGATATATATTAGTCCTGGTCTTTGTAAACTTGAAATTAATAGCTTTTGTATGATCTTTAGACATTTTTGGCTCAGTTGGAATAGCGAAGGGAAGGTGATGTAGGAAGGAAGCTGTCACAGGATTACTTTAAAGTATACCACCCTGGTATTAGCCAGGTGTGACTGAGAAAACTGGAAAACCTCAGTCAGGATGGCCGAACGCTGGGTGCAAACTCATGACCTTCCGAATCCAAGCACCGTTCTCGCAAAAACAAAGGATATGTGTATTGTTAAGTGAGAGTGATGGATGGTAGGTGATTATTAGATTGAAGAGAAGAAACTATGTAACAAAATTATATGAATCAATTTAAATTACATCAATAGAGGCTCGATGTTATACTATTAGTATGCAGTCTGTACTAGTGGATTAACAATATGAATATTTACTACGATAATTAAAGCTGTTATTGTTAAAACTGTTATCTTGAGGAGTACAGAAATGGTTACTGCTCTTTAAGTGAAAAAAAAAAATGTGAGAAATTGAAACAGTTTTTAAAAGGCTACCCAAAGTTTATGTTGAAACTTTGTTATATATTGGAAGAATTGAATACTACAATATACAATATTATCGTAAACATTATGCGTGTATAAATTGTGAGCGAGATTGAAGTATTGCTGTCTACGTTACTGGTGAATTAATGAGTTAAAAAATAAATCTTAAAGGTGGATAGTAAGTTGCATATATAAATAAATTATTTAAAGTTTATACGTTAATTTGTAGTTTACGCGTATAATCCACACACTCATTATGCTGAAAATCTTTTGGATAGATAATATTTATTTATCGAATGTAATAATACTTCAATGTTACTAATTGGGGATAGATTCACTAAAATTAATTTACCGGAAACATCTCAACAATTTTGTAAAACCTGTGCTTTTAAGTTAATGTGAAATATCCCACTAGAAATATTCCACTCCTCCAAATATATTCCACTCGTATATATTAATGTTAGTAGGTGATGTTATACTTGACAAAAAATGAAATGCCAGATGTATTACATGACCATTTTGTAAATATTAGCAAGGAAGTAGCTTCAAGAATACTCTGAATTTTAAATACAACGTAGATATATCCGTCGTAATTATCTTTTTCTCTCTCTAATTACTTCTTGTTATTGGTATATTGAATAAAGGGAAAAGAGCAACAGATATGGTTGAATAATTTTTAATTAAATTCAAATTATACCCTTAAATGATAATTGTTTATCTAAATTAATTGGATAGAGTGTATATGATAGAACGATCAAATGTAATTGTATAAATCTATTTTATCAATATTATTTTAGAAAAAATCTAGTACTTTTAAATGCTATACGTACTTGATATAAGAGTGGAAATAAACCTTAGATTATATTAATTTAACCACTAGCTTATTTATAGATTAGATTTAAGAAAGGCATTTGATAACTTTAAACATAAAATATTGTTGGCTATTATTGTGATCTGTAAGAGTGTCTTTTAATTGGTTTAAACTACAAATCCAACAAGTTTCAATATGTATAAGTTTATTGTAAAGAAAGTTATCATTTGAGAGTGGAGTATGGTGTACCTCAAGGATCAATCTTAGGCCCCTTCCTGTTTTAATATATGCCAATTATGTACACCTGCTGAGCTTAAAAGGAAGAATAGTATTATTTACAAAAGATGTCGCAATATTTTATAAAGCAGATATAGTTAATCAATTAAAACATAAATCTAGGAAGATATATTTCCTATCTTACGTAGTTGGTGTTGTATACGTTCTTCGGTAAATTTAAAGAATATTATTCTTGTAATGTTTTCTTAAATAGAATTATCAGGCAAAATTAGCACAAAAGAACCAGTAGTGAACAACATATATAGGGTTGAAAATTGATCAACATCTGTCTTAGCCATCACATACTAATCTCTCAGGAAAAGAAACTTTACGTCAGTTAGTTGAAGTAATGCATCTTTTATTTAATACTATGAAACTGGTGTGTAATGCTTATTTAAAGAGACATTTGGCATACTTAAGTGCTGTATTAAATAAAACGAGATTGCAAAATAAAACTATTGGAATAATGTATGTGTATCGTATGCATGATCGCAATGAGTTTTTTCCATTGAAACTAATATTTTTTTTTTCGTTTTTAAATATTAATCAGCATTCAAGTATATATATATTCATAACACAGCTGCAAAAATAGACATTTATTAATATTAAAATGCAAAGAAGTGTATACACACAATGTAGAACAAATGATTGAAATAAGTATTGATATCAAAACCTCAACTTATCGTATAAATTAAGTATAACCCTAGACCATATAGAAGTAGACGAAGGACCTTATGAGAACTGCCGTACGGAAACAGTCCAAGTAGTTCTCTTTCGCCACGCTAGGTAGGCGCTAGTGTCGTTTTTTCTTCTTTTCGTGACAAGACGACTATTGCGGAAGTTTTCATGTCAAAATTATAGTAGTTTACGTACACATATTAAGATTTATAAATTCAGGGTGTATATTTATAAACGACGGGAAGAAATACTTTCGGATTCTCTATAAAGAACCATATCATTCAAATGATTTTTATCTTTTTCTATTAACTTCTTTGAACATTTAACTACAATTGTGTAGCCACATGCTATTTTCTTGTATAATTTCTAAGTATATTAATTACGTCGTGCGTTTGTGTGAGCTTGTGCTAGTTTTGTTTAATTTCCTAGTTGTATTGATAGTATGATACAATTGTTAAGAGAACAGATTTGCCAAATAGCGTTCAGATAACGTTATTGAAGTCGACCTGAAATTAATGAACCTTATATAAAGTAGAATGTTATCATCGCACCGAACTCAATAAGATGATTGATTATACATTAACTAAATATTTTGCTAGCTATTGGGTTTATTATTTAATACGACTGTTATAATTTCGTTATACAGTATATTTGTGTGCGTAGGGACGCTCCAAAACTGCCTGCCCATTTGATGCCCTCACGTGTCTTCACTTGGTAGCCTGCTGCTCTTCTGGCAAAATGTTTTAAGAAACGCTACATTATATTGAAATTTGAATTTTTTTTGTTTTGTTTTGAATTTGAGTTTGTTTATGGTCTTTAGACATCTAATGCCCAGGCCGCGATAGGGAAGAGGGTAGGATGTGGGAAGGATTCGACCAGGGTTTAAGTTAATACTACATTGTACACTGAACAAGATTATTATTACGTGTCTAAAATTTATTATAAACTTAACAGTTTACTACTAAACAAACTCACTTCTGTGCTAGCTTTGTCCTGATGCAATCGTAATATTAAAAAAACAAACAGAAAAGAATTTAACACAATATATATTTATTTATCTTATACATGTAAATTACCACAATATTGTTGTGTTAAAGCAAGCACAATGCAAGTATTGTTTATTCTTTGTCTTTGTAAATCCATGGGAATAGTGAGCTTGTCGTGGTTGGGTACAAAAAAAGAACCTACGTGTATATATGAAGTTTGTGTGTTCCTTTTTATGTTCTGAAGATAATAAGCTACCAATGTGTCATATTCTCATTTAGATAACTAACTGCAATTCTGCAAAGTGTGGAGTGGAATATAAAGAGAACACAGTAGATTGCACTCTTTGTTTTTAGACTAGATTAAGGGAAACAAAGAAACAGTTTAATAAGTCATTTTGATGTTTGTTAACTAACTGGTTAAGATAGCTAATGTGACGCCAGATAATTTCTTGCTAATTAGTTTGTCGTTGCTCGGACACTCCAACAGAACCGACGGAAACACCTTGAAACATTGGCTATAAGTCCTCTAATTGATTGGAGGAAAAGTCTAGTCTTGCAAGAACATTATTGTAGCTACGAAAGCAAATTGAAAAAAAAAGAAGGAACATCTCTAACCTACTTCAATGTACGCACACACCTCTACAAGAACATAGGTGAGCACGTGTCTC
>JAGDQP010046957.1:1000-14269 GCA_022664845.1 Lepisma saccharinum
TATATATATATATATATATATATATATAGTCCTGTGAGGTATCGTTGAACAGCTCTTGATGAATATTCTACAAAATAATAAATAGTTTCTCGATAGCTCTCATATAAGACGATATTTGAATTTTTGAAAATAAAAAAAAAACTTCGAGATCTACCTCAGCCTGTAGGCCTACCGAAAGGGATTTTTATAATTAGTTTACAGATTTATTATTGTTGTGTGTGTGCGTCTTTTTTATTGAAACATTTAATTACACTATATTGATGGATGAGTGTAAGAAAAGACCGTGATAGCCTTAACTTTGCCATGTAAAACAAGACGAAATAAATAAAATAAGTACAGCTTTACAACAGTAAGACAAAACATTTTATAGTTTCTAAAGGCTAATTATGCGACTTCTCTTTTTCGCTGAAATCTTCGAACAAATTGCTATAATCGAGAGTACATGCAACCCCGTTTACTGTAGATAGAAGAACGAGAGCTGACAGCCGGTCTTGAGTCATGGTGTTGCTTAGATAGGTCTTCATGAGCTTCAGTTTAGAAAAGTTTTTCTCGGAAGACGAAATAGTAACGGGAATAGTGGATATTATTCTCAGTGCAATATAACTGCTTGTTTAGATTTTACAAAGCCCTTTTTTTTATTATCCACTTAACTTATTTCCAAACAAACACAAAAGAAAAATGCAAAAATTCGGAAAGCTCCTAAACCGTGGTATCTACTTAATCAACTATGATTAACTTACTGTGATGTGATCAACAAATTACAATTTAAAAATAAACAAAACGCGGTAAACAAATACTAAGATTGGTCATTTATTTGTAGTCTATAATTATGAACTTTCATGAATTACAACTACAGTATTTTAGTTGACCAAAACAGACAAAACTACTAATTAATGTTCGACCGCGCTGGGACTCTCTTGACACGGGGCCCTGGGCGCTTGGTCGGTTCACCTGTACCTAAGGCCGCCACTGCGACGCATGCAATCCTTGAAGTCTCTCGGACTTAATTGTCGGTGACACTTACATGAAAACGTCGGATAGACAATTATTTCTTATGCACAATAGTAAGGCTGTTCAATACCAATTACTGATTTTTACAGCCGAAGAGAATAATATGTCGTTACTTGATTCTTATGACCACTGGTTTGCTGATAGCCCGTGTGTGTGCCTCCGTTATTCAAGCAAATGTATACACTTAATGGAACAAAATATGCGAATGTGTTTCCTGGAACCTTTGTTTTGATGCTCAACAGTAGAAAAGAAACCTACAAATATGAGCGCCAAATATTAAAAGAACCCCAACATACATTATCACTGTTAGCTAGATTAATAGACTATGGCCCACTATAAGTAGGTTTCTAGGTAAATCACTCTCTGAAAACAAAGAATATAGATTGAATTTACATAGAAACTAGAAGTACAGATTATAATTATTGATATTATTTAATGGTAGTAAGATTATTGATATTACTGTGGTTGCTTAAGAAGATACTTTGAAGTCATTGTTACGTTCTTCGTAAAGTATCTTGTGAGGGATAATCCAACAGTCATTGCTTTGTATATTTGAGGTACATTGCCGTTGTTTGCTCATGGAAGGGTGCATTCAATTATGAAATTTATGAGTAACAAATATGTAACTCAATCAAGGCCACTAATGCATGTTTCAATATGGAGTTAATCTAGTATAGATCATTTTCAGAAATTTATTATATAATAAAAACATTATATTAATTTTGGCGACGAGGATCCCTAGTAGCACACGTATTTTAAATGTTGATTTTAGGTTCATTTCGCTGATTAACTGTTATCGATTGAAAAAAAATATATTTATTTTAAAAACATATTTAACCAAAAACGTCATTGCGTTGGTACAACATTAATACAACGTGTACTCAATATGTTATTTTCAACTATGGTATAGATTTTGTTTAATGTGTTTCTTACTAATTTATGTCAAAAAAAAACTAATTGAATGACTAATTAATTTTTATGTTCTCATGTTCACGTTGAAAACATATTGAATTTTAAATTATATTTCAACGAAGATAGAATGTCGTTCATAGGGCGTAAATGTGACGTGTTTTCAACTTTCTTTTATACTATGTTATACATTTCGTTTCACACGTTTATTTCTAATTTAATTGCTTAAACATTATAATTAAAAGTAAATGCAATGAAATTAACTACATTTTTCATGTTATCATTTGCATGTTGCAAACTGATTTAAAACTATATTTCAACGAACATTATATTTCGATAATATGACGCTAACGTTAAGTGTTTTCAACTATGAAATAGATTTCACTTTTTATGCATTTTGGTAAGGTGACATACTATACTTATTGAGAAATACAAATTTAATTGTGAACCGATGGTCAAAGTGTTAAAGAAAAATGCACATAACAAAGAAAGAAGGGAAGTAAGTTCTCTTTATTCTTAATCTTACATGAGAAACGACGCCTCCGGAGTCGTGACACTGCGTTCTTTACAGCCTGTTACTACCAATACCGTAAAAAGGAGTGATTCTTAAGGTGGATCCATGGATGAAAGGATAAGGCGACGAGCTCCCAACGACGAGTGAGGAACGTACCTGGTTCGAACCCCACAGCAGCGATTGGAAAATTTACTGTTGGGAAATTAACACCGTTTATCATGATGAAAGCAACGGATAAAATGAAACTAAATGTATGTATACCAATAGACAGCATTCATGCTCTGTTTTGGCCAAATGAACCAGTTTCATCATCGTTTCTTTTCAACCATTATTCAACGTCGAATAAACCGTTGAACAGGCGGGAATTTCGGTACATTTACAACGTTAAAATAACTCGGTACTAACGTATTTTCAACGTTTGTGTGCTATTGGGGATGAGATTGAACGACTTCGGGGTCAATGGCGTTCAAAGAGTGCAACATCTTTAGCCGTCCTAGTTTTGTAATTAAGAATCCATAGAGTGAATCAAAACATATTTGTTGATAGCGGATTTTGTGTTTATATTATAAATATGGGTTTTGTACAACAAGAGAATATGGCTGATCAGATAACACAAGAAACAAACAGCTCCACGACATCACTAACCAAAGTTTTGAAGCAATAGGCAAACCAAAGCTAGATACTGTCAAATCTCTCTTTAATATACAGAGCGGAGCGGACAGTAGGGAATAATGAATTACCATTACGAATTGTGGGTCGGCCGGGAATACACCAATTTGGGGGGGGGGATATGAGGAGAAGACTTCTAAGTGCTTCGACAAATTATCATGGTCTGTATTTGAGTCAACGATGTACAATCCAGTGTTCAGATTCAGGTCAACAGGAGGATTATACACAGCAGTGCTGTCAGTACACATAGGAGAGAACAGATACGAATATTTCATCAGGACAAATCTTGGGGTTAGTAAATAAATGATAACAGTCAGTTCAGAATCTATAGCATTTCTTACATGTCCTTGCAAACTTGGTTGAGGAAGGATTGTATTAGTAATAAAGTACCAAACGTTATACAATATGGCGGCTGTCACGTGATCACCTTATGTGTTGACCTACTGATATGAGGTTATCTGTTGACTTACTGATATGACGTTATCTGTTGACATGTTGATATCAGGTTCTCTATTGTACTTTTACGTGATGATTGATAAAGTTTAGAAAATATATGGAGGGAAGTAGTCGTATACATCATAAATAGTCTTGAACTTCGCAGTCATGGTCAAGCAGCAGCGGGAGCAGTATCAACAGGTTTTAAAAGAAGATGACCTGACATCAGCAGATGAAGAAGTAATGGAGACATTATCATTACTTGATAATGTAGAAGACGAAGAAGATAGAGAGGAGATCGAACAATATATAGTTTCTTAAGATCTAAAGCAAAGTCACCATCATTACTATCATCACCTTCTACTATAGTAAAGAAGGAGGAGGATGAAGAAGGCGATATTAAAGAGGTTTGTTCTTTAGTTCCGAAGAAGTAGCAGGAACAGAAAAGAAAGAACCGTGTGTTAGATGGAGTGAACTATCCTGCAAAGAAACGTTTGTTCTATGAAAATACGGACATTCAGCAGACATCCTTAGGAGCAGCAGGAGCATCAGCAGTAGCAGCAGCATCACCAGGATTATCATCAATTTTGGTGAAATCTACCAGAGTATTAGTGAAACCTTCCCCTGCCGTACCACCAGCAACAGCAGAAACATCAGGACGAATAATATTTGGAGTAAGCCATCAAGAGAAAGCTTTGAAGTGTAATTGTAAAAAGCAATGGGTAGATGAAAACTGTATTAAAGAAGGGTTAAAGAAGTAGAATCCTCAAACCCCTGTGATATGCGAAGGTTGTTTCTATGATGAATACAATCAAACAAGGACATGCGTGTTTAGGATATTTAAAAGGTGAGGTGGTAACAGGAGAAGAAATTAAAGAACATTTCAAAAAAGCAGTGTGGAGAATTATTTTACAACAATCTACATTAAATGAACTTTATCATACATATAAAGAAGACCACCGTGAAGTGATTGATGATGATGTGTTGAAAAGAAATATGAAATATGATCTTTGGCAAGTGGTAAAAGTGTACATACATGTCAAGTATAATGAATATGTTACTGGAAAAAGACAAGAAAGGACAGGAGTGAGTGACTGAGAAGAAAGTGAAGTGAAAATGTCAAGCGATTTGTGTATATTTTGTGGTGGTGTTTATATAGTGGAGAGATGTGTTCTACAAACTTTTCGTACATATCTAAAGGAGAATCCTATTCGGTGTAATGACTACCGGTTGAAGATCCCTAATAAAAACTATAGGGAATATAGGGAAAGTACTATCAAAACACTTGATGAAAGAAGTGAATGATCATAAACTTTTTCTTGAGTACTATAAAATTTTCAAAACGACAGGTTCACGCAAGTATTTCTATGAATTATTTTTTTCTTAACTTGAAGAGAATCAGTACGTACAGTAATAGTGAATGCATTGCACAACTTATACCTGAAGTTAATCACGAACAATTTTCACTAGAGAAACATTTATTCATGTCTTCAGGACAGTACATCATTTACATGCAAGGTTTCAAAATCTCTGCACATGAATTTATTATGAGAGAATTTTGTATAGTATCGTGTGATGCTAGCCTTTTATTCCACTGTTTAGTAAAACTGCCTTTTAAAATTACAAAATTAGGTGTAGGGTATAAAAAACAAGTGGAATGGTTAAAACAGAACTTTCATAATTTAGAATGGGACACTTCAAATGGATACGTTACACATATTCCAAGAATAATATTTCAACTGTGTACAAGTGGAGCTATATTCTTTCGTAAAGGTCTTGAAAAAGTACAGTGGATTAAAAAACTATTTCACTTGGAAAGTGTTGCAAATGTGAGTGAAAAAGAACGTCCTGTGCTGAAAACATTGAATTTGAACATTGGCTTGTCAAAGTGTACTTATCATGATCCTGCCGAAGTTAATGGTTGCACACTAAAAAACTGCATTCAACTGCAGTATTGGATGAAGCATGAAAAACCACAATTTTTTGTCAGCCATGCAACTTGTTTTTATAAATCACTTTACTTGGTCTTCTTAATAAACATTATACTTATATTCTATTTTCTTTATTTTACTTGAAATAACCTTGATAATAATAATCATATAAATAAAAGATTTGTTTTACTATATATTTAAAAATATATATATTTTTCTTTTCGTTTGATAATATTTTTTACAAGTGATTTTACAATTGCATCATTATTCTTAATTGTAGTATGAAAAGTAGACAATGTATATTTTCTCGTACATTGAAATAAATGAATACAATACAGAATAAACCACAAAGTATATAATTAACATGTTGAACCGGAGTTTTATTTACTTTAAAAATTTTATAATTACGTTTTAAAATTTTCACAATTGGTTTGGTAGGTTCATTTCCAAAGCTCGCCAATATTCTTCTCGACCATTTTCGTCAATATAAATAGCAGTCCACTGGGTTCCTGGGCTGGGTTGCAAGAAAAATCTTAATCTACACTTAAGAGTTTAACTTAACTTTCTTGCTGGTTGGACGAAATAACTAAGATAATGAATAATGCGTATATTCTAAACTGTGCTAAAATCAAAACTATTCTGCAAAATATCGAGAAAAATAATATAATTAAGAGAAAAACAACTAATTGAATAGAATTGTTTTAACGTCTTTAACGGGCTGGTGAGTTTATAAGGACGGGATTTACAGTTTTTATCAGGTTGCGCCCGGCTGGTTTGTTTCACAAAGTATTATGAGGTGCATTACATAGACATGCCAAAGGCGGCGTTTGTAGGCGTTTCCAGTGATGTACAATATTAACAAATTTTAATATATCATACTGACAGAAAGGCACGTAAAAAGCCCAAAACTAAGTTATAACCAATATAATCATGTTAATTTTGCATTTCGTGAAAGTAAAAAAATAATCTCCGCTGGGAGAGATGCGAATCCATGACCCTTGAAAGTACAAAAGACTTCGGCAGGCGCGCCTTAACCAACTACGCCACTTTTTTTTTTAAGGTGAAACGCACCCTAACCGAATGCGCCACCCAACTGGTTTTTAACTCTTACAACTCTTGCAACTCCTTAAACTGATTTTTCCTAACTACGGACAACACAGTTAAAATCACATCCATGCCCGAGGCGGGATTCGAACCCACGATCCTTGACTCGACAGACTAGCGCGCTAGACCGTTCGGCCACCTGGATCGGCTTACGAAACCACAACACGAATATGTTGATTCAAATAATAATAAGTTTATCACGAATAGAGATAATGCATGCTATTTATTTGAGTCGTTTCTATCATTTATAACTTGTTTCACGTGCTTAAATTTATTGAAAAAACTTGCAATGCAGATTATTTTATTACTTATTTCATCAAGAAATGGGTTGAAAATCCTTTCTTTTCCTTGTTTTTATCCTTAAAAAAGTGGTCAATAAGATATCTTACACAGCTTAAATTTAACTTAAGTGTGTCAGATAGCTGTCTTAAATTCTTGCAACTTAAGTGTGATACACTTTTGGACTTAAGATTATTCTTGCAACGGTGATTTCGCATTTTTGTCTTAAATGTTTGCCTTAAGTCAGCTTTCACACTTAAGTATTTTCTTGCAACTACAAGTACAACTTTTAAGATCTCATCACTCTACATCACAACTAGTCTCACTAATTGGTGTTGGTTCATACACTGTTCTGTTTTTATGTAAGATAAAAAAATAATGTAGATGATAATATGTTAAGAACTTCGCATACATTGATGCTTCCTTTAAGGAACACCGAAAAAACTTGTAAACTGATGAAGATCGTGGGCGCAACTTTGCAATGGAAAACTAAAGCATTTTATTTTGGACACTTAATATCTTCTAAATTAATCACTGTTCTTTGTAGAAGATACTCTAAAACAGTTGGCGTGCTTTTACATGTGTATATACACTTTCACTGTAGGAGGTATACTTAGTAAGTATGTTTTAACTTCCTCACATTCAACTTTGCCTTCTATCCAACCTAAACCAAATACATGCGGACTTAAATATTCATTTGCATATCTCAAACTTGGAGTACTAATTTTTTATATTGGAAAGGGAGGTTTGAAAATCCAGGTTGGAAAACTATTAGCATCAGGATTAACTATAGTTAATTCTTTAACTATGAAATTATTTGCTTCACTACACTCAAACGCTGAAAAGTGTATGACAGTCCTCATGGTCAATCTCAAACTGAACTAAATTTTACATTGTATGATTTGTATATGCATTACGATCTTTACCAATCTGAATAAACTAATCAAATTGAGCGTAAACAATACATGAAATAGAATGTGCCGGTGCTTGACTAAACCCTATTTTGAGATTAACAGGAGAATATTTATTAACATCCCATGTAGAATCATCTAAAGTGTTAGTAGGAGAAATAATAAAAGCATAAAGAGTGTATCCATGAGGGTAATCAGAATATGTGATCGAATGACTCACATTTTCATGAAATATACCAATTCCAAAGAACAGGGTATGAACGTATAGCTGAGTTGTATAATGTGGGTAAGAGGAATGGGATGATAAAATTGTGACCAACTTGTACTTGCTACTTGTTAATATTAAAAGTTTGAAAGTGGAATGGATTTTCATGGTATTTTCCGTTGAATGCAGTGTTTGCAAAAAAACCTACAATGAGACCCTTTGGTACATTTCCAAGAAACATATTATCAATATGAATCAACATTTGTAGGAATAGTATATACTTTTGTTTCTACTCTATCAGTGGTAATTTTGCAGTATTATGACTCATAAAACAGTTTAACTGTAAAGCTAAATCAGCAGAAATATTAGTTCGACGAACATATGGAATAACATATTCGATTTTAACTTTAAATGTAGAATTTTCAGCTGCCATTGAGCAGAATACATCTTTACTATGGCTTAGTTTTATACGAAGATTGACTTTATTTGGAAGAATACGATTTAATACAGAAATATCTGTATGGAGTCTGCCATCTATATGTCAATGAATGCGCTACCAGCAACAAGAGATTTTCGTTTATAATAAAAAGCATTATTTTCATTGAGACTATTCAAATACCCTGCAGTATTCTTATACCATAATCCAGTGGTTAAATGAGTTTTGCTTGCATCTTCAGAATAATTAAGTAAAGTTTCGTAATACACTCTTAAAAGGTATGTCGCATTCGAAGACGAAACTATTTTATCATTTATAGAAACATCCACTTGACTAAAAGTGCATGTAAGTAATTATTCACTGGCGCTAAATTATCTCCCACAACGACTGGCGAGTCTGCTGCTGCTACTTGTAAATTATCTCCATTTCCCCTTAATATTTTAAATATGTGAAGGATGAATATATTCTGCAGTATCTCCAAGTACAAGAAATTCGAAGAAAGTGAACAAATTGATCGATACTCTACCATACGAGATGATTCAATTACAGTTTGTGTCATAGGGACTGAAACTAAGTCGAATTGATTCGTACAGCATTCATTACTTTTAGGTGTAAGAAACACCATATTTAACTAAACATATCTCTATTCTTCTTCTATTTAGATACTCGTCGACTTTTTAAAGTTGGTGGTCCAATACGTACGGGAGCCTTACGTTTACGTGCCCTTCTCTTATCGCAAACACTAAGCAACTGATTGACTTTATTTTCAGCTTTGGTTCTTAAAGATGACCCTGCTTTGTGAACTCGTGCTTTTAAAGAATCTTTAACAGAACGGTTTTCAAACATATCCCCTTCAGCTTGAATTCGTATTTGTAAAGTTTGTCGTCCTACTACTTGTTTAATGAATGTCATAGCAAATCGAAAAAGTCCTGGAAATAAACTCACAATCCCATGACCCCGTTTATAAACAGGTTCTGCAATATAAGGTATACATCTACCTCTATACATAACTGTATAACTTTTCATTTTGTTGAGGAGCGCTTATAATGAAGTGTTACGGTCAATGTCTCAGATGCGAATGGTAAATTTCGACATGCATGATCCTTTAGTAGTATTTCTAGTGTCAAATGAAAGTTTTCCAAGTGGAAAACAATGTATACTCTGAAAAGTTATTATTTATACTTTCCCATGATGGTTATCGGTCATAGCTACAATTCGTAAAAGTAGTGCTTTTGTATCACCTACAAACTGAGATTGAATAATATCTATATAAAGAAATGCTTGATGAGGATAACCAATGTCTAAAAATGGCTGTTTAGGAATACGACTATCTTTTAAAACATTAATATCATGTTCAAAACCTAATTGCAATGGTACTATCGGTGATAAACTTAAATATTTTAAACTGTGGTCAACTTTTACAGTCACTATATTTGAATATTCAAATTTTATACTTGCACTTATTTTATTCAATTCATCTAACAATTGTTGAACGGTAGAATAATATCCTTGAGTTATTTTATGTTTAACAGCATCATACCATATTAAATTTTGATCATTAATAATATTATCGCACGTTAAGGGAATATGAATTTCAGTTAATCCTACCATCCACGAATGGTTTAAATGTATTCGATTATTAAGAATATTGAAAAATGTGTTTGAGTATTATGAGAATAAGTTGGAATACTTCCATTAGAAGAAAGTGTAATGTAAAAACTATCATCACCACTTTCAGTAACCATTTTCTTTTAAAATGTACTGTTAAGGCCGCTTTAGACGATAGAATTTCTCGTACGATGAATCTTAGCGAAAGCAGTGTGCCAGCGTAAAAAGAAAAAAGTTACGGATTTATACCATAGCATCTTGCCCTATTGTAGCATTCTTGCTTTCACACTCTGGCACTACTGCTAATCGTAAGATTCATCGTAGCATAAATGCTGTCGTCTAAAGTGGCATTTACCCTTTACGTTCCAAATGGAAATGGCAACCTTTCCCCGTGCACATCATTTAAGTCTACATGAAGAGTATCAAAATATTTATTTTCTACTTTAATAACTTGTGAACAAAGATAATTGATTTAATCTTTCCGAAATGATAATCTTGAATTCCAGTTTTTCGAATTAGTTTACCATAAAGAGGTTGATTTTTTACAATATCAATGCATACATTAATTTTTGAAGGATTAAGATAATCAAGATTTGTGTGGTGAGGTCATAGATATTTAGAAACTTTGTTTCTTTTCGGTTTCATAGGATAAAAGTGAACTATACGTGTATTCACTTTAGAATCATTACTAAATTATAAAATATTTTGCAATCAAGTACTTAATGCGAAAAGGTATTCACGTTTAGGAATTCGTTTATGAGTAATATAAACTTTATCTCTATTTTCCTCATATTGCATAACGATAGGATTTTCCTCTATTACTACAGGATCCGTTCAACACGAATCATTTCTACATCATGAAATCTTTTCTACGTTTTAATACTTTTTCAATTAAATAAGATTTTTGTTTTCCTTCAAATACTTTTTGTTAATTCTTCATAATAAAATGAACCTATTATAAGATCGCCATTCGGATCACGAATCTGATAAGTAATAGGATTACTTTTAATACATTTATCAAATAAAATATTTCGCTCGACCATTTCGGTAAATATCCCTTTTCTAATTTAAATATTTGTATTTTCACGTCTACAGGTGCATATTGAATGGAAGAATGTTTCGTATGATTATAACTTTTTACAAGATCTCGCAAAATATGAATATAACGATAAGTATTTTAAGCAGTAAAGAATTTATATTTTTTATTTTAATGTACGAATAAAACTTTCGACGAAACTTCTTTCATTTCAGAATGTACACTATATTGTTTCACTTGATACTTGATATTAAAAAAAAAGTTTTACATGTTGATTCTAAAATTTAGTTCCTAAATCAGTTTAACAATGGACAAGATGTATTTTTTATTTCCTAAATATTGATTCACTTGCTTGTTTGCCCGACAGGTCCTGTTTTGTTTTTAACAGTAATACAAGTTGCATATCGACTAAAAGCATAAATGCTACATACATTATATTTATATTCATCTTTATACTTTGATACGTTTTAAATATCTGCTAAATCCATTTGTACTAATTCATTTGGTGTATTAACATAATATTTTACGAGGAAAATGTTTACATGCAGGAGCATGCCAAGTGTATGTATCTTGTGAAGCTAACTATTTTCTTACTTTTTTCTGAGAGAGAGCTGTTTTCCCTTTTAATTTGGAGATACTTCGTAGAGAATTTGAATCTGCATAGGCATACTAAATTTTGTGAAGCGACAGTTTTTAAAATTTATATTACTTATAATTTTTAAATAATGAAGAAAAACGTTTCTTTATTTCTTGACTAGTACTATTTTTCTTTTTCTTTAATACTTTACTAGAATTCTTCTTTTTCTTTACTGGACTACTAAGAGTATTTTTTCTGTTTTGCTATTTTACTAAAATCTGTTTCAAATTGAAAATTAATTAATTCTAAGGGAGTCGTAATCTTTTGTAATAATTGTTTAAAATCATGAATACCAACTGGATTTCTAGGAGTCTTTCGAGTTCTTACCACATCATTGATGAGATCAATAATATTTGAACCTGGGGTTACTTTATTATCTATGGATACTGCACCAGTCAGAGCCCAACTGATACGATTAGAAGCCTGCAGGAGATTTAATAATACTTGAGTCTTTTTAGCAAATGATTTGGGTACTGAACTAATAATATATTGAATCATGGGTATCATATTTGAAGTTTCAGAATTGTAAAAAGGTAAAACAACTGGTTTTGAGACTGTGGAGTATATTGTAAATAACGATGTAATGCTTGCTAATACATTTTCCATTTTTCATGAGTAGAAATAACACTTCGTTTTAAAATGTCATCCATTTTATTATCCAAACTTGTATGATGAGACTTTATAGTGGCATACATTTACGCACTTGCATTATTTGGAATGATTGCCGTTTTTTTAAAATTGCGAAGACATTTTAACGATTAAACCAACTTCCAACTAGTGTACTTATGATTGGAGCTAATAATAAAGGCAGAAAAACATCACCTTATTGCATTAACAGTTTGCTTTTTAAACTTGACCGTTTCAGAGAGAGTGCACGTAATGTCTTCTTATGTCGATGCAACCTTTGCTTCTGACGAGGAGAGAGTTTAAATTTACCATTTTAAAACATTTTACCTAATTGTGCAATTGTTCGAATAACACCAGCAGCTGCTTTACCCTTCTTATTCTTACATTTACAGTTTGCACTGAGCTCATTCAAATGATGCTTTATGCTTGACATCTTGATGCCAACTGACCTGAATTCGTTTATTCATGTCTTTTACATGTGCATAGTTTCTGAAAATATAATTGTATGTAGATGTGGAGCATCCAGTATAGACTGAGTTAAATCGAAAAGTAAATATCAATGAGGTTCAGCAGTAGCATTTTCAAAGACTTGAATTACATCTTTACGATATTGCGGCATAACTTGCCTTGCTAAATATTGTATTTCTAACGTGTATCTAGGATTCTTAAACACAATTATATCATCATCATCATCATATTCAGCCGTTTTCTATCCACTGCTGGATGAAGGCCTCCCCCTTTTCTTTCCACATATCTCGGTCTGCTGATATCCTCATCCATGTAGCTCCTGAAAAACGCTTGATTTCATCTACCCATCTTACATTTGGACGTCGTCTCGGTCGTTTCTTTTCTCTAGGAATCCACTGTAGTACATTTGTCGTCCACCTTCCATCTGTTCGTCTAGCTATGTGAGATGGGTAGATGAAATCAAGCGTTTTTCAGGAGCTACATGGATGA
>JAGDQP010046958.1:0-15160 GCA_022664845.1 Lepisma saccharinum
CCGTTTTAGGCACCTTTGGCTCAAATCGTGGAACCAGATTTGGTTACTTTTTGGAACTAGATTTGGGTACTTTTTATTCTCTTTTACGGCTATTATTTTTAATTGTAAAAAAGACTAGTATATTTTTTGTAAAAAAGTATGAGCCCCTTTTTTCAACCCCTATTTAACATGGCAGAAATTACGCCCTCCGATACTATGAAAGGCTATGACCCATTTTCCCAACCCCTATTTAACATAGCAGAGATATACACGCACATTCACACACTATTTAACATAGCAGATAGGCTATCCCGTGAACATATTTAACCCTATTTTCCAACCCCTATTTATGAAAGACTACGGCACTTTTTTCAACCCCAATTTAACATCGGTTACAGTATAACCAGCCCCAACTACCTAATTTCGATGTTTGGTAAAGTTAAGACATAAATTTGGCAATAGGACTATATTAGGCCCAATATCTCCGAAACGGCTGAAAATATCGAAAAAATGAATAAAAAAAACATTATGGCAAACTCTTGTCGTTTTTCATCATAATCTACCTAATTCCGAAGTTTGGTAAAGATGGGACCAAAATTTAGGGAGTTAGGAACCACGATCCAGAGTAAAAGACTATGAGCCCTGAAGGCCTACAGAACATGCAATAGGTGGTTATAGCAGACTCTTTCCCCAGAAAACGTGGTGTATTTGCTAAAGACTACGAGCCATGGTATATGGGAGCCTAATGGGTCCTAAATCCCCAAATTTTGGTCCCATCGTTACCAAACTTCGGAATTAGGTAGATTATGATGAAAAACGACAGGGGCTTGCCATAATGGGGGTGTTTTTCGATTTATTTTTTTGACATTTTCAGCTGTTTTCGAGATATGGGGGGCTAATTGCCAAACTTTGGTTTTAGGTAGATTATGATGAGAAACGACAAGGCTACAATTTATTCCCTATTTAACATAGGAAAGATTACATAGGTAACGGGTTTACAAGCACAACACAGAGGCTACGGACCGTCCCCTATTTATAAAAGACAACGGTACTTTTACCAACCCCCATTTAACATAGCAGAGATTATAACAGAAATTTGAAATTAGTTTCTATACCACAGCCTATAACCTAGGCAATGGTCAAATATTGAAATTCTGTTTTCAAATAGGAACGAAAAAAAAATTCAGCGGCACCAATTTCGGCGGCACCAATCAGAATAAAGAATGCAAAATTAAGATTATTAGAACAACCAATCAGCGTTACTTAAATAGTTTTGAAAATATTTTCGAGCCACCAATTTCCAGAAATAATCAAAAAGTAAGAGTACGCCGTAGCTGATGTCGAAAAATATTAACGAGTTTGCTCTATTTACACTAGACTGGAGATTATTCTCGACTTGACCTACATTACAGTGTATAGTCCACGGCAGCAGTTTTGGTTACTCAAAAAAAAAGACATTACAAACTAACATTTAAACAACAGTAAATACCACCCTTTATTTTTTCTTGTTTTCTGTTGCCTTAAGAGGACCCAGCTTTATTGTAAATTTAATATTTAAATGTAGTTGTCTATTCTCTTACTCTTGTTCAACCAACAATTAGAGACATACAAATCGGAAATACCAGCAAATTTTAACACATACCGAGCCTTACCTCTGTACTCTAATAACTGCATAGCTTCTATTAATAATTCTTCTCCTTCCTGTAAATCTTCTAATCTTTGGCAGTGACTCACCTTAACATCTCTATGTATTGTTCCCATTAATATAGTGTCGATTTCGTCTAAAGTGTCCTGTTTCCAATTAAACTCTTCCTTATTCTTAAAAACTCATTCGCAATAACGTTTCTAATACAAGTAAAGGGATATCCATTAAAATATTTTACACCACCTGTTTGTTACCAAGGAAGCAAAACTAATATGGTTTGGGAAATAAACAATTCTAAGTCCATTATGCTCAAGGAAACAAAAATCTACATTCTTTAAATAAGATACATTGGAATATACCTCCAGAAACATATTCTTATACCCGCCTTTTACATAAGAAACAAGCTTGTCTTCCGGTTGATCATTCTTAGCTACTAATGCACCCACATATTTAAAAGACTTAACCTCTCTAACAGTAAAAGCCCTCAACCTGTATTGAATTCGCTCCAAAACTTAGAAAATGGGCATTTTTGCTCTTCTTCTTGCTGGTCCCTCTCTTTAATAATATCCAATAATTCTCTATATCTCTTCTTTCCTTCTTCTACAGGTTGTTTATTTAAATTTCGATATTCTACATGCAGTTGTTGTATTTTTAACTCTTCTAGTTCTTTAGATCGCTTATTAATGGACTGCAAATAAACCTTACTAGGTGGAGATATTTCTGTTACAGCAAATGGATATAAACGATGAGCAATATTAATCCTCTTTCGAAACACCTCCGGAAGAACATTACTTGTGTCCACAAAATCAAGAGCTGTAAGATTAATGTCTTTGGAGATAGTAGGAAAGAGAGAATTAGTCTTGGTAAAATATGTTTTTCCCTCTTTTAAATAACCGATCCTCCGCCTCGCACTCTCTTACAATAACATAATTAACAGGCAATGTGTTTAAACTAAGAGCAGAAATTACAAACATTATTAACTTTTCTTGATCTTCTCTCTTATCGGGTAACTTTACTTGGAAACCTGTTAACTTCGTAGTGTGTAAATTCCCCCAATAAGCATAACTTAAAAGCTGTTGTGTTTTATTGACTAGTAATCAGCTGTTCTGTAGACCGTCCGTTAATTTTGTCCACATCTTAGAAATCGGAACCTTATAAAACGGGGCGATTGTAAAGTATTCTTGCTATGTAAAATTAAATCTAAACAGCCTTGTATCGGATCGCACTTGTAACATTGCTCATCGGAATAGTTAAAGATAGTAGATTCTAATCTCGTAATCTCCTTTTCTTGTGCTAAACTACTCTCCAATGTTTCTTTTAATCTCTTATCGGAACAATTAATGTAATCTATTAAAGAGTTTGCTAGATTTCTACATGTGTACGGAGATGTTAGTTCGCAAACAAATTTGTTATAAATCTTAGTAGACGAACCAGTTGTATTCCATTTAAGACAATCTATACATAGAGAATTATCGTTATTGCAAATTGTGTTAATGTTCTTTTCGAAACTTGTTATAGGAGAACCTTCCATTCTAAAATTAAAATTACTAACAAGATATTTTTCCATCTCCCTCTTAATAAATATACCAGCAAAAATCTTTAGTAATGTCGAAGTCTAAAAGATAGTAATATTCGGTCTGTAGTTGCTCTAAAATCTGTGGTAAACGCTCCAGTAATTTTCCTATGGGTACATCTGCCAATTCTTATTTATATGGAATAACAATTGGATCTTTGTACTTTACGGTTATGTCCCCCAAATATTTCTCCACAATCTGTTGTACACCTTTTGCCTTTTTAGTCGAGGAATTTAGAATTAAGGGTAATTTGACTTTAACACCGTGTAAAGCTACAGAAAATTCAGAAAAGTTGGATCGTATAAACATGTTAAAAGAACTACAAACATCTTTTTTAATTAGAAAACTATTGTTAGTTCTTTGTCCCTCGCAGAATACGTCCCAGCTAGAAATCTTAACAAGCATAATATTATCGCAAAATGGTAGTGTAATTGGCTCTAAAGATGGAAGTCCTTGTTCTCCATCGGCATAAATAATATGCCCAATGTTTGTAAGTAAATTGTAGTCGTGCATGTTTTCTAGTAGCAGCCATTGGGTAAGTCTCTCTGCAGTTGTTTTATCCTTACCTAATAACTCCCTAACAGAATAAACTGTAGTATTAATTTCAGCGGCCATTATTGGTAGACTAGAAGAAAAATCTTAGGGATTTTTTTGTATTGTAATTTATTTAAAACTATTATTATTATTATTATTGCAAAAGCAACTATTATTTGGAAATTAAACTGTAGTGTTATAGACTATTATTATTACTATCTAAGCAATTGTAACTAGTTGTTTGTGTGTAAGCAATTATTGTTGTATCTGTAGCGAAAGTTTAAATGTGTTAGTTTTTAATGTCTTTTTTTAGCAACCGAAAACTTATTTCAGAGCCTATACACTGTTCTGTAGGTTAGGTCGAGTATCTTCTCCAATCTAGTGTAAATAGAGCAAACACGTTAATATTTTTCGAAAGCAGCTACGGCGTACTTTTTTATTATTTCTAAAGATTGGTAGCGCGAAAATACTTTCAAAACTATTTAAAGAACGCTGATTGTTTGCTCTAATATTTTTTTAATTTTGCCTTGTCTATTTTGATTGGTGCTGCCGTAATTGATGCCGTTGAAATTTTTTTCATACCTATTTGAAAATATAGAAAAAATAAATCGAAACACACCCCCATTATGGCAACCCCTGTCGTTTTTCATCATAATCTACCTAATTCCGAAGTTTGGTATAGATGGGACGAAACTTTGGGCTGTTAGGAACCATTAGGCCCCCATATACCTTAGCTCGTAGTCTTTAGCAAATACACCACGATTGCTGGGGAAATAGTCTGCTATAACCACCTATTGCATGTTCTGTAGGCCTTCAGAGCTCATAATCTTTTACTCTGGATCGTGGTTCCTAACTCCCCAAATATTGGTCCTATCTTTACCAAACTTCGGAATTAGGTAGATTATGATGAAAAACGAAAGGGGTTTGCCATAATGGGGGTGTTTTTCGATTTATTTTTTCGCCATTTTGAGCCGAAGCTGCCTAAAACGAGCTCAAAGAACCCCATTCTACTCACCTCAAAACGCTTGGATGCCGGAACGCGCCGCGACAGAAAGATAACACTCACGAAATCGAGAGAGGGAAATTTCCGTTGGTGTCACTGAAAAGAAGAAACATGATCTATGTGTGTAGATGCATGATAACTAGATCTAATTCACTAAAATTTCCCAAGTCTTTCTTGGTATTTGTTTATGTTTTCTTTTTATTAAAACATTTGCAACGGAAGGCTGAAAATGGCTAGATGTGGCTACATTATGTAGTCAAATTTTTTGGAAAATTGGTGGCTAACTGGCCTTTCAAAGTGGCCAAGGTGGCATAAGCGTTTACTGTTTCCACATTGACGACATCCAAACAGACAGATACTCATTTGCTGCATGTGTTGATCGAAACTTTGTAACATCCTCAACGGTAGATATATTAACACTTAGGACACGTTACCGTGATAGTGTTAAACTAATAACCCTCTACATGGTAACAAGACATTTTTGGGGGGTTATTTTCGTGAATCATATTAGACTGGTTAAATCAATTACCATTAGACATTGTATGTTTACCTAGGCAGTGTCGTACGGGGCCTCCCGTGGCCAAGGCTGTAAGATCAGTTTAGGGTCCTCACGGTAGGAGTCGTATACATTTCGTAAAATACGGGATCATCCCTTTCTCAGAGTTCTGTTCTGGTGTTCCGAAAACGTTTGCCGCAACGATAAAATGTCCCGTGTTTTGTTTATCAAATACAAACTACAGGATCAATAGTTATTAATGAGGTCAGTCAACAAAACACTAACATGATAGCTCATTTTTTCTCCCACAAAGTCATTTAATTTAT
The DNA here is from genome assembly GCA_022664845.1 of Lepisma saccharinum. NCBI lineage: Eukaryota > Metazoa > Arthropoda > Insecta > Zygentoma > Lepismatidae > Lepisma > Lepisma saccharinum. The sequence goes on from JAGDQP010046958.1 coordinate 5,558, forward strand.
ACTACTTCCAAGTGACGGACAGACAATACCGACAATAACTATTTTAGTTCGACAAATTTAGCGTTTAGTTATAGTAGCAACATAAATAACTGAAGACAGAAATACATTATTCTAAAGAAACCTTTTTTGGTGTTCAGGATATAAAACAAAACAATGGTTTTCTTATATCAATAAGAATTTTTCTGATCATATATGCAATTATGTTTAAAAACTCAATACTTATAATGAAAACATTGTTTAGAATACGAAATAAGAAATATATGACACACTCTTTAATAAACACAGCTTTATTCCCAAATTAATAACACCTTTAGAATCCTAATTTAATACACTTTTAAGTGATCTACTCGAAATTATGATTTGGAAACATTTACCTACTCATTTCTCAGAGTGATTGGAGATCAACAATGATCTTCACTACCTCACGAAACATTAGACGCCATATTGTATTTGCTATAACTGATAAAGTTACGTTTCACAAAGCCCCATACCTTTACGATAACCACATAAACTCATAGATAGTGAAAATACAGTAGTAGCTTGGAAACATACATAGGCGATATTTGGGACACCTACCCAATGAGTTCACTATAGATAGAAACATGAATTTTAAGGTATTTTAAAAGCTTTCGGAGACATGCTCCAAATAGCCGGTTTCAGGTCTCTCGGTCACCCCTGTGTTGAGATATGGGGGTGGAAAATCCCCATAGAAATATATGGGGATTGGGGTGTCATTTTAAACTTTAATAATCGAAAACTACCAATATTAGAGTCAAATCCATAGTTTCAGGAATAACTAAGATAAATATTGTCACTTTGACTGGCTCAAAACCTGAAAGTGCCTAGCCCACCAAGATAACAATAGCGATTAGTAAACCGATGACATTGTGTCGCAACGGCATCCGGTACGTATGACTTGAAAAATCGAAAAAAGAATCTGAATTATTTACAAACAATGAGTCTATCATCCTCCACTAATTATACTACAAGTTGGTGGATTCTTACCCTAAATTCGTTTTCGACATTAATATTGGACGTTTATGATTATTTTTATCATCATCACCCCTTCCAGGGCGTGGGGAAACTTGAACACTAAAAGTGTCAATATTCATCTCAGCGACTCCGACAAAATAACTCTTGAAAACCTATTAAGAGAAAAAAGGTTATTATTATAAGAGAACAATTCGAAACTAATTAATTTTTCCATTTTGAAAATACACCGAAGAAGTTAACCGGACACTTCTTCAATCATATATATACAGATTTTTTCAAACGTAATAGGACAATTTTTGCTATTTTAAAATCCTCAAGGACAGCACATTACTCAGACATATAAAGAGGGTATCCAAAACAATTGGGAACAATTTAAGTTATATACATTAATGCCTTGAATGTATGTACTAATATTTTAAAAAGAACATAGTATTAGTTTATATATACAAAGAATATCATTACTTTTGTACATTAATATTAAAGAAGTATGAAGGGTAGATTAACAATTAATAAGAATGCTACATTTACATTGGATTTTCTCCATATCGTTACAGTACAACGTATACAATAGTACACATCCCTTATTTTGCTATATGATAAAGGGTACTAGACACTTGTTTAGTGTTTGATAATAACCACATATTTTTTGCTCTAAAAATGACATAATTATATCGTATATTTAATGAATACCCCAGGAAACACTATCTCTTATTGCAAGTCATAATTAAAAACTACTAATTACTTGTTCTTCAAACCTATTGTCTGTGTTCAATGAATAACACAGCACTAATAGCTGATAAGAAGTTACGATCCAGTTATTATTGTAAATTACTATACAGTTGTATCAATTCATTAGTGCAATATCTGTGAATTAACACTTTTGAACATTTAATAAGAGAATGAGAATAATTCATTAACGTATTTATTCTAAAATACCATCAGTTAAATTTAGACCGGAACATTGTATATGAAAATATGTAATGTAATATGTATACTATACAAGAATATGTATTATTTTATATTTTTATTTTATTATATTTTATGAATAAACTGATTCTTGTATTCCACACAGATGTTCTCTTCAGTGAGCGAAGTTATACGCATAAGTTCCTCAAGGATTATTCTATAACATGTTCAAAGATAACAACAAGACAACAACAACAACGCCAACAAGAAAACAACAACAACATCACACAACAACAAGAACAATCATTCTTTTCCTACGCTCCCCTATCATTTCACACACATACAGACAAACAAACAAAATAGGTGTAGAAAGAAAAAAAACATCAAAGAAGAAATTACAGTTTTAAACATAGAATCAGTTTGATTTTTTTTGCATTTTCCATTTTACTTTTTCTAAAAAATATATTTTTTGTAGTTCAATTTCCACCCTCAGATGTCAGGTAGGAGTCCTTAGAGGTACTTCTCAGTATTTTATGCAAATTATTTTCAGTACATACAGATATAACTACCCCCTGTGGCGGAAGCAATTACGAATATTCCAACGTATACATAACAATATGCAAGAACACGCACATATACATATGGAAGAATGATATTTCCTTCCACTTTTTGTTGTTTTGAGAAACACGTATAAGATTTAACATAAGCAACGGAATGAGGTACACCCAGACTCCACGAGGGAAGAAGATGAAAAATAAATGTTTTTCTTAAAGTCGTGACTTCCGTAGCAGACATTACGTATATGTTTTGTTTCTTATTCCTGATTTGTCTTTTGAGCGAAGAGACGAATCATGAATATATAAAGATGATAAATGATAAGCAAACTATTACAGAGGACAAAAATATATAGTTTGTTGGAGTAAGATAAAAAAGACAGGTATATAAATCGAACATTATTTTCAATATTATAAATAAGAGTACAAGGTAACAGAAAAAGTAGTTGTAATTTTTCTGAAAGTGAGAAGAGACTTAAAAAATAAGAAATGTGACAAGATTGCTGAGTACAATGAAAGAAGACAGCTATATAAATCGAATATTATCTCAATAGAATACATAAAATTCAAGGTTACCAAAAAGTACCTGCCGTTCTCCCGAAAATTGAGAAAAGACGTAAAAATAAGGAATAGGACAAGATGGCTGACTAAGACGAAAGAAGACACAGTGACCAACGAAATATTATGTTAATACTATAAAATAAGGTACTTGCTAAGCAAAAAAACATTTTTCCGATAAGTGACAAAATATGAAGAATATGTGAAGATGAGCGAGTTAGATAAAAGAAGACACATTGATGAATTGAATATGATCTAAATGGTACAAAGTAATCAAACAACTGCTTGCCGTTTTTGAAAAGTAAAAATAATGTAGCATCTACTGGTTGCATAGTTAGAGGGACACACATATGTGTTTGTATCTTTGAATACAACTATGCCAATAGTTGATATACCTACTCATTCTCAAATGTTTGCATTACTGTAAGGAATCTAATACAATACGGAATAGGTTGTATAGTTGTGTTACAGGCAAAATTTGTAGACGTTTGGAATGTAAGCAATGATGAGATGTACGTATTCCTAACAGTAACTCAGACGTAATCATACTCAACGAGTCATTTCTTTGTATGCAACGCTCCAACTTATATCAATATGATACATATACTGTATGTGCATTATATCGTAAGTATAATGTCAGCATTATGCTGGTAAGCTTTGTAAAATTAAGATGTGCAGCTCAACGTGGAGTTCAAATCAACTTTTGCTTACAAATTAAAATAGTATATGACTTAAAAATAAGTCCAGTTGAACGTTATTTTTGAACCATTAGAGACAGGTGCTGGTCACTAGAGTTAATTGTTATTTTGTACTTAAGCAGACTGTTTTATATTTTTAGAAAACATTGAAAATGATATAAAATTAAAATATTTCTCATTTATGGAGCAAGGAGTATGACATTCTGCTTTGAACAGAACCACAAAATAATATGGAAGACTGGATTTGTCACTAGCCTAAATTTTAGTGACCTGTTGGCGCAACAAACTTAATGTTAATCTTACAATAGTAAATGATGTACAGAGTTCTAGAAATTTTGATAACAACGAGAGTAAGAACATTTTATTTTATAGAGCTGATACAAAATTGTGAATGTCTTTCACAGAAATCACAAGCAGCAACATCTTTGTTTGTAATATAGGTTAGTCATAATCAGGAATAACATAAATTGTTCCAGGGTATTTGTAAGTGGGATTAAATGAATAAATATTGTATTTGTCAAGTTGTATGTTATTATTGTACATGAAGGAACTCATTGAAATGCAAATAATGACGTCAAGTATTACATGAAGTTAATCGCGATTCAACTTTTGCGGTTTGAAAGTTTTAACGTATTTCATTTTACGAGACACTTGTCATCAGACTGATAGGGACAAGTTGTATTCTTTATTGTGATTGGTCAACAACGTACATAAAGATCCGAAAGAATATTCATGGATGTAGTTTTCCAATGGCGGTCCTGTGTGAATGTTCAACTATTTAAGTTAAACCTGCTTGCATAATGTATAGTATTCAAAAATGGAAAGGAAATTATCCGCTAATTTGTCTTGCTTACTTTGACCACATTCGCATTGACTCAGGAACCCACGACTGCATTCACATGTCGGTGGAATCCTTGGAACCGGACGTAGTGGATTTAGATGAAAATCAAGACTTAACGCCGATTGTCTAACTACCTACTAATCAGGGCATATCGGTACTACCGACTTGAAGAGGTGTTATCATGGTGGAAATCGCTAAGTTCGTGCACAAGGTGCCTTTACAGAGCCACCAGGTCCGAAAACCGTCAGATGCATGCGAATGTCTTTAACATTTATCTATGCCGCAAGATAGTTCGCATGGTGTCTATACAAGTCTTGGTTGACTAGACGAATTTATATCATAAGGAGTTTTTGCCAAAAGGACCCTCAAAAAATTCTGGAATCCTCATAGTATTCGGATCCGCTTTTTCAGTAAGATGAATTCCGGCAGGAAAGGAACGTCCTGACAGTATACTCGCAAACAATTAGGAATTAAATGTGAACACATTGTCTTGCAGTACGGTAATGTAGCTGCAATATGCCGAAAGCATATGAAGGACGTTGACGTGTTCACAAATATACACATTTCACCAAGATAAGAATATTTTCAAGACGCTTCTGGAAAGTGACCAAGACTGATATATCTTTGACTTCAAGACACATGTGGGATTTGTTGAAAAGACTGACAAAATTATCTTCTCCTATGGAATCAACTAAAGACGTTAAGTGGATAAGCAAGCTTTTGCTTGATGTTCAAAAATACATTTGTCATCAGTTTCCAACAATATATATAGAAGAATCATAGGGACCTGCGGATTTTCAGAAGTTTCGGAAAATTCCGAAAGGGTTTAATCCAGGATTTTTTGAATTAATTAATCAAGGATTTCCAGAAGAGTCGTAGAAGAGTTCCGGTATGGATGGCTTATAGGATATTTTCGGAAACCTCTTAATTTTGAGGAAAGGTTTGCTACCAGAAATGCTCTGCGAGCCATCCACAGGAGGGTATGTACCAGCAAAGTCTTTCAGGATTTACAGTGGTAGTAGTGTAATGTAGGTTCTGAAACAGTATACTTCTCCGCCCTATCAAATGAGATTTTATCCCATATAACATGCTTATAATTTACCCTTTCCTCTATAAAAAATGAATAACTTTATCCTATCTTGTGTTCCCTCTTACAAAATGAGACCTTCCCTCTTATAACGTCCACTTCTTACTCTTAGTTCTATAAAAATGATCCTTTATGATGTTATTTTTTATCGAAATGTCCAATTATATTGTAACGCTGGTAAACAATCAATATTGTCTTAGGAATCTGAAACTTGGTATATAAATTCTCTAGGTGTGAATGTTTTAATGGGGGAACAAAATTTTGTTATATTTGCACTATATTTAACCGTTTTCAAGATATGTGGGCTCAAAATTCAAACTTTTGGTAAAAAATAATTTTTAAAATTTATAATTTTTCTATGGTGTCAAGAACGAAAACGTTATCATTTTTAGCGATTTTTTAGATATGAGGCATCAAAGTTAAACATTTTGTTAAAATCAATATTTTGAAAAAAAAATGAAGGTTGCCCTAGGAGGCTGAAACTTGTTATATAAATTCTTTATAATAATTTGGAATGGTTGTTGTATTAGGGGGACAAAATGCTGTTGTTTTGCTCTATTTCTAACCATTTTCGAGCTATGAGGGTCCAACCTTCAGAATATTGAAAAAATCAATATTTTAATTAATATGTTTTCAAGGATGCTAAGAACGAAAATGTTACATTTATCGATTTTTAAGATATGAGAAGTCAAAATCCTGAAATTTGACAAAAATGAAAGTACACGGTTTCTTTAAGGAAATTTGTGGCATTAACATTCTAGCTGGAATGTTTAATTGTGAATATGTGAGAGTAAAGGATGAAAAATATATTTTTATAAAGAAAGAAGAATGTAAGAGTTATTAAAATGAATGATTAATTGTATTGCATAATTTTGTTCAATTGTAGAAAGCTTATGACGTCACTACCTGAAACGGGAAATTCCCGTTGTTCATTCTAAAAGGAATATAAAGGAGTTTCCAAAGAAAATACATTAATTTGATATTAGAACTTCAGGGCGAAAACAACTTGTGAATTTACGTGAGTACAATCTTTTGTTGCAATTAATGATTTAGAAAGAATCATAATGTTTATGTTCACTATTAAAATCAACAAATAAACGTTTTCTTATTTTTTTAAAACCACATTAAAATATCATACCAAAGAATTTGTATTTAATAATAAATAACTTATATATATTTTTATGTAATTAATGAATTAGAAAGAATCAGAACTTTTGTGTTTACTAATAATATAAAAAATAATATTTTTATATTAAAAATATATTTTATATATACAAAACCACATCAAAATATCATAGCAAATAGTTTGTAAAACATATAAAACGAGTGCACAAGGAATAAAAAAATAAAATTTAACAACGAAATTAAACCTTTTCAAACTTTATTTATTAATAATTTGAAAAGGTTTATAGTAAACTCTGATATAAACCAGGATATTTTAAGTTTTCTAAATAGTATTAAAACCAACTGCATTGAAGTATTGGAAAAAGAAATAAATAACTTTTTAAGTCAATTTATCTCTTATTTCTCATTTTAAAATATTAACATGAACACAAGAAACATGATTATCTGTACAGAATGGGAATGAAATTATATTACCTTCAACAAATATAAAGGAAATCATTGAGAAAAGTTTAATAATCTCTTAGTACATCAAGAAAATTTGGCAAAATTTTACCAATCTTTGAAGAAATTAATATAGAATTTCCAGTTCCTATATTAAGCGTAAATAAATTTTAAAAAGTATAATCAGAACTATCCAAAGAACAAATATCTATTAATGTATATTGAATAGATTATAAAAATTAAAAGATTTTTCGACTGCACATTAGTGATACTGAATCCCTTTTGAATATATTATTTTATTATATCATACTCTAGTTTCAAACTTACATTATTCTCTAATTATAAATTTTTCACGTTTAATTAGAAGTCAATTAATTAAACACGAAGAACAAATACCTACCTTTAGGCGTTGTTTACTATATTTTAATACTGAAGAAAATTTAGTAGAACATCCATAATTGTGTAGAGAACATATACCAACATAAGTTGATTTACCAAAATCTGGAAAAATAATAACGTTTAACCTTTAGATGCATTTCGGGGGTCAAATTGACACCCAAGTATTGTATTTTAAGTGTATGATTCTTTATCATAATGGTTCTTTCTGACATATTTCAGTAGACTATTTTGTATTCTAATTTTATATTTATTTAATAATTATATTTATAATAACGGTGTAGGAATGTAGTTATTACATGTACTACGTATTTTCATTTGGGGGGTCAATTTGACCCTTTCTTCAATTTTGTTCTTTTTTGGTGGAATTTTGTACAAAATTTGATATTTAAGTTATGATAGCTACAACACGATCTTTTATAAGCGCAAGAAGAAGAAGAAGAAGAAAAGGCCAGAAGTCAGTTACATGTGAATATATCCTGTGAAAGAATATACTCCATACGTCGATTAGCCTTACATAAATCTCAATGTTCAGTTACATGTGAGTAAGTGTAAGAAAAAGGTCTGATAAATCCCTAATTACTGGTAGATTTTTGATTATGTCAGATAACATGTCTACGGTCTGCGTCTAGTCTCATAGGTTATTGTTGTGTGGTCGAAACAGTCTGGTGAAGGATGAGTGGTCTTACAATCGATGAACTTATCCAGGAACATATTTTAGAAGAGAGCGAAAGTGACACCAGTGATACAGAAGACAAGGAAAAACAATATTTATCTGATAATGCTTCTGAGTGTATAAATTTTGAGGAAAGTTCGAGTGAAAGTGAAAGTGGAACAGACGATGATATTCCCCTTGCTTTTCGTGAACGTAAATACGACAAACCAGACCAAGACACAAGGTATGTTTCTAAAGATGGTACAATATGGTTCAAAAATCCCACACCAGTGTCTCAAACCTGTCCACACAATGTGATAAAGAATGCTCCGGGACCCTCTAAAAATATCTCTGTGCCTTCTCATAAAAGTGCCCTTGATATTTTCTTCTCGCCTCAATTGTTGAAAAGATCAAAATGTGTACAAATATAGAAGGTAAGCGTATCGCCCGTGGAAGAAAAATTAGTCGACACAGTTGAACTAACCGCTTTTCTAGTGTTACTAGTGATGGGACAGGGTAGGAAAAATATATTTGGGTAAATACCCGGTAAATACCGAAATTTTATTTACCTACCCCAAAAATGGGTATTTATTACAAACTGTAAGGAAAATATTACATAATAAGAAAATATTTTGTGTTTTAAAATAGCAGAATATAATCTTCCAGATACAAATATGGTTCGAAGAAAGAAGCAAACCTGCAACACTGGAAACTCATAATTTATATCTGGTAAAACTACTTCAACCAACTCAGTTTCTAATTTAGTTAAGTATTGATATTTAGGTGATACTTGAGAGAAATGTGTGTAACAGAAGATATATTTAAGTTAATGTTAATTTTGACAACTTCAGCCCATAGTCACTTACAAAATGTAAATTGAAAGAAAACACTTATCCGCCTTCCATGTACTATTTTAGTTTCCTTATTTGTAGAAAAATAAATCTAATGTTTTTCAGGGTCATCAGTGTTTAAAAATATGTTCTCTGCAGAAACATATTTGCTTTTATGTTATTATTATTAAAACAGGAAAGCCAACGCAACTCATTTGTATTAATTTACTGCCCTTTGATATGTGTTCTACATTATACTGAATCTACTGTTACTTTTTCAAAAATAGCAATTTGTTATGAAAAACGGATAACAAAGTTATATTTCTTGAAAGTATAAGCGATATTTAATGTTTATGAAATTTATCTATTCACTTATTGCTAATACAAAGATGGAGCCCTTGTACCTAAATGGGAAATCATTAAGAAAATATTGCGAGAAAGTATTGATTATATCCGAGCAGTAGCTTTCAAACAAGAATTACAAAACAATGTTCGAAGAAACAAGAAAAAGTCAAGGGG
>JAGDQP010046959.1:0-15160 GCA_022664845.1 Lepisma saccharinum
GTTGGTCTACTGCTCCCACGCTGACCAGACGGGTTGGGAGAGGAGAGCCGAAGCTCTCTCTGTGATACTCTCCCAAACCGTCTGGCCGGCATGGGAGCAGTAGAGAAACTCCTCCCTTCGGGGAGAAGCCTCATCCACTAGTGGATTGAATATGGTTGTGATTTATTATTTATTTATATGTATATATATGTGACATGGTACCGATCTCAATAGGTAGATATTTCTTCGAAATCTACCTAATATGCATTATTTCCCATTCACATAAAAATATATATTTAAGTTCCAAGCAGCGCGAACACAAATATCCAGGTCCTTAAAATATTAACAAAAGCATTGGTAACTCAATATTCGTTCGCATAGACCTTCAGGTCAAACCATACCTTTGGGCAGCACATCCATCATCATCATCATTTTTAATAATTTGTCAATCATTCCACCAGTCTGCATTAAACTACTGTAGGTAGGCAAGTTCTGAGGTAGGTTGGTGCCCAACACTCATGGCACTGACATCAAATTTTAGTAAAGGGTTTGACTCTACAGCAAGAGATAATCTAAATTATTACGAAACAAAAATTGCATTAAAATCCTCTCCTCTACCTTATTCAGGCTTTAGTTCTACAGGTCAGAGTCAAAATATAAGCAGTTGCAAAGGTCCATTGACTCAAATGTGCTGGGTTCGAATCCTGCAGGCGATCATTTCCGATAAACATAAACAAAATTAATCGTAAGACATTTAAAATTTAAAAGAAAAAAGGAATCCCAGTTGAAACAAATATTTCTGATTTTTCAATAATAACTATAATATAACAAAGTCAAAAGTTGCCAGTTGAAGATCTAATAAAATATAAAAAATGATAAGAAAATAAATAAAAAATAGTTCTTCTCTAATAATATAACCGTAAATTCAATTTGCAGAGCATAGTTCAAAATTGCACAAGAAGAATAACTACTGCTTCTGATCTGATCTGTAATAAACCGCATATTTGCTATTTTTCATTCTTTAGAATTATCTGTCGCAGAAATAACAAGAAAATAGTTTTATAGAAAAAGATGCATTTAAGGTTGAACAATCAAAATACCGTCAAAATAATAACTACCTTTTATTACTAGTTCAAGTTAGTAATAAAAGCTTCTCTGAGTCCCTAAAGCGCCTCAGACAAGCAAATATTTGAGGTTCCGTTGTAAACTTACAAACAAAACAAATTACAAACAAAGTTCAATTCAACCACATTGTCCATTTAGCAGCCAAATTTCCGAAATATCCTAATTGCTAGCAATACCGACAATACAACCTATAAATCTACTTTCAATGTCTTGTCATAACGACTCGTCTGGTTCAGTATTCAACAGAAGTCCTTGTCGAATCGAGTGTTTTCAATAAGAAAAAGGTCGTCAGCATCTCACTTCAAAAGAGAAATCGTACGGTTCTTTTCTTTCGCCAATATGTTTTATTGCATGTCGGCTAAGGATTCCAACATAACGGTATTTACTCTTCAACCGTTATAGGCAGGTGGAAAACAGGGAAAATTCCAGAAATTCTCTCGAGCGCTTAGGGTGCGAGATAACAAAAATTCTATTCGCTACAAAAATATGGCGCAAAATCTTAGCAAATTGTAAAGTCTCAAGCTTCAGTTAAAGTAACGTTTCTAATGGTTAACAAAATATTAGTAGAGCAAAATAATCCATAGAAAAATTTCTTTTGTAAGGCCTGCCACTCTCAGACAAGCAGCGAGATACTAAGAGTGTTTCAGTTGTCCAAAGAATCGTAAGTTCCAGTATACATAACATAGCTGTGTTTAACTTAAATTATGAAAATCAGACTATTTGTTAATACAAATTATTATCTGATACACTGTAAAAATATATTTTTTAAAAAATTAAGCTACCACGACGCGTTCTATAAGCTTTCGAGATCACCACAGGGTCGTATCATTGGTTACGGGCCGGCTAACCACGCAGAGCAAGCGAACGGCAAATGGCGGCTGCGGAATGCGGTTAAATATTAAAAATATTCGATTTATTCAATAATTAATGAAATTATTACACTTTCATTAAAATATCGATCAAACCTAGGCTTCGAAATCTACGAATAACCTTCGGTTAAGTCTGCAAAAGCAATTTCCATTGGACTCCCGTTAGCAGCCAATGGAGGGGGAGGGTAACAGCCAATCACAGTCCTTCTGTCATATTACAAACCTCTCGACCAATCAAAAGCCAAGAATTCCAGGGAGTAATTCAATCTTTCTTCCTTTTAACAAACACTAATACTTTAAAGAAGACGACATTGCTCTATAATTTATTCTTATCATTGGCATTTCCATAATAATATTTATATTTGTTATCTCTTAATACCATCTTCATTGTATTTCGAAATTATTTCAATTGAATGTTCTTGTTCACGTAATGTTTTTACCTATTGCGATGATAATGAGAATTTAGCCATACGTTTCAATGCTTATTAAATATGTATTTAAAGTGCAGTCTAATGGCACTATCGATGCTTCGTTCTTCATTGCTTTGTAACTAATTATTAATAATAATTACCGTGCTTAAAAGGCACGAATTTACGACCCATCTCTGTGCATATATCAACATTTGATTTGGGTTTACTAATATTTTGTGTGAAAACAGAGATATACCGGTATTTAATTCGGTCGTTAGTTTGTTAGTTTGGTTAGTTCATATCTCAAAAATATGTTTAAACATTATTCTCATCATTCTTCTTATTACAGGTTCGCATCAGCTTTGTAAACAGAATGAATGTCAATCAACAATGACTATTGTTAAGCGGAGAGTTAAGTATTAGTGATTACATTAGTCTTCCCTGAACGTCTGCATGCAAAGTTACTTTTTTGGGGGCAATGACACATTCTGAATACTTTTTTCAAAACATTAATTTAAAATATTAACATATAACCTGTGATTTATGGTGTATAAGACTATATTATGAAGAAACACATGAAGTATATAAGAAATAGGCATGGTACCGAAGTCTCCTCTCGAATTTGAGACCAAGACCGAGACTAAGGTCCAGGAATCGAGACGATACCGATACACTATGCATAGAGACTTTCTCGAGACGCGATCAAGACCAAGACTTAACCTTCGAGACTTGAGACGAGACCGAGACTTGTCTCTCGAGCCTCTCGTCTCGAACAATATTAAACTTTATTTTTATGAATGTCGATAATATTAATTTAATGCTTATGTTGATGTTGTTTCATACTAGAAGAAGATTTGTGACAATTAGTTTCATTCTGATATATTTTATTTAACTTGTTATATTGTAGTTTAAAAATATGACTATAAGTCATATAGGTAGTCAAGTTATCAATGCCAAACTAGTTTCTGTTGTCTTTGAATAATAATATAAAGTGTTGGGGATTGATTCGTGGACAGATTTGAAAGTTGTTGTTAGACAGAAATAGCAATTGTATAAGGCTTCCCAGAACTTGTAGCTGAAACCTAAATGTTGTATAAAGTTTCCCTATAGGAACTTCTTAATTTATGCAGAGGAAATTCTGCTCAACCTACCATGTAAATATACCTACACATTTGATAAAAGCAGTATTGTATTTATAGAAATCAAGTGAGGCAGAGCGACCGTCAAATTGTTATTACCTATATGTCGTTGGTGAAGTTTCGTCGAGACCTCTTGAACAACAACTGAACCCCCTTCGTAGCTCTCGTAGTTCCCCACACAGCACAATCACGTTAAATAAACGTTTATTCAACTTTTTCTTAAGTGTTTAATAAACGTTGAATTTTGGCTGAATTTACGTTGATTCCACGTTTATACAACTATCGGATTAGTATTCTAAGAAATGTTGATTCAGTGTTGAATCTGACGTTTAATAAACGTTTTTAAGACGTTGAATTAAACCTTTTTCGCAACTTATTTTTGACACTGACGTTGATTCAACGTTACAAAACGTTAAATAAACGTCTATTCAACGTTTATACAACGTTTAGAGAGAAGCAAAATTCAACCTTCCTGACAAATTTCGTACCTTTCCCAAAAATCCCTACTAACGAATATTTGAATCTGTGAAGATGAACAGAATAATGTAAGTATCGCAGACCGAAACCTAGTACGATACAATTTTAGGGTTGATTCCAGGAAAAATCTTTTGATTATAGGATTTTAACCTGGAATCAACCCTATAATTGTAATTTTAATTAAAGCATATCGTACTGAACATTGAAATACTAGGCTTCGGTCTGGAAAACTTACATTATTCTGTTCATCTGCACAGATTTAAATGCTCGTTATAAGTAGGGATTTGGGGGGAAAGATACGAAATTTGTCCTGAAAGTTAAATTTTACTTCTCAAACGTGACAATCCAGCAATCCAGGTTTGATTCCCGGGGGGGAGAAATTGAAACAATTTTACCTAGGCCGTAAATCCCTGAGGTCGACCCATCTCTGAAAATGATATTATATAACACCTAATGAAGTTTAAGAATAAAATTATCACTGAAAATTTTCTGTAGGTTAGGAAAAGTCACAAACATTCAACGTTTAATCAACGTTGTGCTTTCCACTATTTTAGAAGGTTTAAAAGCACAATTTAATAAACGTTTAATACTAGTCATTCTTTAAATTATTAAACTTTTAAATTTTTATTTTAAAATATATAATTCAACGTCACCAAATACAACGGTGTCAAAATTCAACGTTTTCAACGTTTATAAAACGTTAATTCAACATTGTGTGCTGTGTGGGTACTGAGTCGAAAGTTGTCTACAGAAGGGCATTGATGAGATATAAGATTGAACATTGTATGTCTTAGACCCAGTAAAGTTAATTTATTTACATATTAAGCTATGTTTTGCTAGGATTGTTGGAATGACATTTTAATCTGATAACACGGCTTATTTAAAATACCAATGTGCTTATTTCAATTTATAACTTTCGCAATACGCTATTTGAAAATAGCGCCTACCGGGAACACACTTTATTCTTTTCTTTTAGCTTTAATGTAAGGATGTGCACCTGTAACCAATTCATATTGGTTATTTTAATCAGTCAAGAGCAGTATTGTAAACTAATTGACTAGTGTGGCTGTAGGGTTTGTAAATGCTATTTTCAATTTTTTTTTATTTGATTATTTCCTTGTACAAAAGTTCACAATAAGTAAATTTTCTGTCGTGGGCTCTACACTGTTAAAAACTTTGTTAACGTTCCTAGGAATTCTCAGATAAGTTGCGCAGAATTTTTAGTATTTCATGTTGTTTCACTGTAATCTAGGAAAGAAAACTCAGAGACTTTTCGTTTGATTATCTGGATAGTTTTCGTGTTCAGTTTTGCTCATACCCAGAATGAGAAAACTGTTTCTTATCGTAGCGGTGCATGCAGTGTTGATCAAGAGTTTGCTGCCGCCATTTTGTTAGTTCCTATTTTAGTAGAAATCGCACATATTTTGAGTGAATCGGAATTCCGAACCCTTATTGGTAATCACATAAATGATTAAAATGTGGCGTAAGTGTTGGGATCATAGTTTATATCTTCGGATTCAACCAACATAATTCTAACACTCTATACTGTTTTCTTTTAACTGGAAATTTAGAGCAGTCAGTACGACACTGGACTTTTGACGAAAGAACCTGTGTTCAAACTTCTTTAGAATTCTGTTTTGTTTTCTTTTTCTCCAGTATTCCTGAGAACTCTATGATGGATGCATTTTGCTAGCCAAATTACTGATAATTCCCAGGTAGCTATCGTTGCCTAGTTTTTCTCTGGAATATTTCGGAAAAATCTTTAACAATGTACGTTAATTTATTTCTATAAATCTGGTAGAAAATTTCGACTAAAATCTAATTGTTTTATTTTTAACGTAACAGTTAGTCAGTCAATTTAAATATAATTTAGAAACAGCAAAACTTAAATGTTACGTATATCAATTTCGAAATTTGTGGTATAACATGGATTCGTCTCCATAATGAAAATATTTACATTTGTCTCACTTAATGGTGTTCTATATAATTAAAGCTTTATATTACTTTAAAATCGTAATGTTTTTCTCTCTATTTCAGAATATTATTTCTAATCTAAAACCCAAACTAACAATGTAACAAAGAATGCTAATATAATATTAATATTCTTGTTCTTGTACTTAGATCGGAAAGCCACTTCAAATAACTCAAGGGACGGCAACTTATAAAGTCTATCCTCTTTCGAGACTCTCGAGATGAGACCGAGACAAGACCGAGAGTAACGTCTCGAGACCGAGACAAGTGTGACCAAGACCAGGACCAAGACCAAGACCTGAATTTTCAGATCGAGACGGGACGAAGACCAAGACTTTCCTATCACATTTTATTGTTTTTGTTTTCTCTTCTGTTAGTACGTAAAATTAGGTAGTATTTTCTTTTAGTTTTGTTTTTTCTGCCTTTCCTGTGTTTTATCATAGACTTTTATATTATTTTTTGCCTCGAAATTGATAATTTGTTTACATATTGTTCTTGGGTGTTAGAAACAGCAGCTTCTACATTAGTAATTTCTCTATTCCTGTGCCTCTTTCATGATCAAATTATTGAAGTTACTCCTTTCCGTATTAATTCTGGGAATTATCTTCTATTATTTCTCCTTTATTCTGTCCAGTTAATTCCTTTTTTATTCCTTTTTTTTCGTGCATGCACAGTGCACACGTGTTAGCAAATTCTGTTCTTTCTCCATTTCTGCCATTCTGTATATAATTTATTCAGTTTTCATTATAAGAACAATTATTTTTGTTACCATTATTTAAATTTATTACGGTAAAGCCGGTCTCTCCTTTCGCTGTTTCGTAATTGATGGTTATGTTTTTGTATTGTTTCGTTCAACTTGTTTCTTAGGTCTTTCTTTTTCTGAAAAAATAATTTGCAATTCCAATACTGTCTTATTCTTAATTGTGTTTTGTTCTTGTTTTTGTTTGGAGTGGTGGAGTATTACCATGTTAAAAATATACGCAGTTCTTTTACAATATACGAGAGGTGTGAAGCCATGGAATGATGCCCGTTCCGTAATCGGGAGATTCTGAGTTCGACCCCGGAGCCGGACAACTTGACAGATTTTTGCTTGTTTTCTTAACTTTTCCAGAGAAAAACCTGAATGGTATCTTAGTTTCAGGCTAGGGCCGCTTACTTCCCTATTTTCCATTCCCAATGTTGATTGATTTTATTGAGTTATGTAAAATTACGTTCGAGCTGCATTGGCAGATGTTGAAAATAAATAAACATATTATATAAAACAGTGTAAATTGTACTAAACTACAGTAGCCTACCTATCAGATATAGAAAAAAAAAATATTATTAAGTTAAGGAAGTTAAGATGATAATATGTATGACTTAGTAAATGTAATGGTTGGTCCTCTTCCAACCGCTAACTTGTAAATGTCAGGATGAAAAGATGCTAATTTTAAGCGAAGATTGCCTCAACATTAAGTATATTTCGGTTGATCGGGCATGTAACCAGAAATATTTCAGTATGCAGGATGTATATTTCACTTTCATAACGGAGTCACACAAAAGTTCAAGCAAGTGATTCTCTTTGTCGTTCGGCAACTCATTTCCGTCTCTACACTGCAAAAACTATATCTTTGAATTCGTTCCCTCCCAAGAACTGGGAGGCAAAAAACCGCCTCTCTAAACCCAACCCTGGGTTCGCCACTGCCTCTCAAAAATTGTAGGTTCAAAATCGGCATTTTGTACCCACTATTCAAAGGTACAGTTTTTCCAGTGTAGGAAAACGTTTTCCAATCAGGTAATTTTTTCGTTGCTTAACTGGAAATATTCTCTGAATTTTAAGACAATGGTTTCTAAATGTTGTTTCATGTTCATAACAACAGCAAAAGGATGATCTTCAGTAAACGTCACTTTATTACCATTATTATCTTTATTATTTTCTTATGGAATTTTAAGAATCATGTTGTTGTATGCGCTAATAACTGTTTATTTTTATATTATAGTGACAATGTACCCTAATGAATGTGGTTGCTTGGCAGAATGCGATCAGACTTTAATTGGAACTGTTACTGATGAACTTCGCAGTCCAGCAGGGTAAGCATCTTTAAATTATATAACTACTTGACTATTCTTTCTTTCATACAAAAAGATTTTGCATTAAACATTTACGCACCAGTACGTATCTGAAAACAGTTCGATAGTGCATAAGCCAGTTGCACAAAATCGATAAGATATACACACGATATTTTAAAGCACAAAATTTTTACCAGTTAATGTAGTGTTCATATAAACTAAATCTGAGGGGTGTACTTGTTTTAATGCCTCCATCTTAGAATACGACACTCTCTTGATTTTTACAGCATTCCCTATAGAACTCGCTTTCTCGAGAATTGTTCGACCGATTTCTATTAACCCTTTCTGTTTTGTTGCTAAAGAAACGTACTTTACTAGCCATATGTAAAAGTGTGAAAAATATTTACTTTCTACCCAAAATAGACGCTAATTTATAATTTATGGACATTTTATGATCGTAATAAAACGGTCAATGATATTAAAAGTCACTTTTATTCATTTTTGTAGAGCATTTTACTGCATTTAATTTTACGTTTACCGTTCGGTTGAAAAATTAACTGAGATATTAACATTAGAGTCCAAACCCGTACAGGACTTATCGCTGCTATGTGTTGTATAGGATCCCACATTGATATGTAATACTGTTGCGATCATCTTTGCCCTCCGTTGAATAAACATTCGAAGTTATTTCTCATGATTCCTGGATCTAGACCGAAACTAAATACTGTACAGTGTAGTCCAACGGAAAGCTTCTACTTCCCTTCTTTTGAAATCTAGTAGTTTTGGTTGGGTGGCTTAACGTTACTATAGCTCAGAATCCTGCAAAATGTGATACCAACATGCCACTTTCAGGGATGATTGGTACTCATGTAAGGACTAAATATGGATATAGACCCCAACTTTTATGGGCGTGGTTTCCCTGGAATGACGTCATCATAAAAATTGCTTCCGTGGCCTCCGCAAACAATGAAGTCTCTTACTTGTTTTCGATATATCTTCGGGACAAAGCACTTTTATGGGTGTGGTCTCCCTGAAATTACGTCATAACGAAAATGGGTTCCATATAATCCTCCGCAAACGATGACGGAACTTACTTCCCTCATGTGAAACTTAAAAACGAAGCACTTTTAACCATAATTCTCATTGCAAAGTTGATTTTTACTGAAATATTGATATATATATACCGAAATATTGATTTTTATTTAAATATTGATATATTTATCTCTTAAAGTGGCATATTGGTATCAAATTTTGTAGGTTTGTTCAATGATCTCCCTACAATAACATCACAATAATAGCTTTCGTAATTTATGCTAATGGTGTATTTACCTTTCTTTCTAGTATACTTCAGAAAGCAAGCTTATTGACCATAACCTGGTTCCAAATATGATTTTTAAGTATGAAGTTTGAGGGCATAATGGCTTTTACAAGGTTTGATTGCTCTAGTAATATTACGAAATAAATTGTGGTCAAGAAAATTGGTTCTGAAGTATGAAACTAAGAACCATGTATAGCTAGCGTAAATATCTAATTATTATTTTTAATGCAATGGAATTAAAAAGACAGAACAGCATGTATTATATCAAATACATGCATTCAATGAAAACATCTTTATAGTGTGATACCTACGAAATATCACATCAGAATATTAACGTAAAATGCAAACATAAAATAGTATATTAAAAACTTTGCGTTAAATACGTTCAATGAAAACATCTTTATTATATCTACGAAATACATTAGGGAAAATTTTCCGACGATACTGCTTCCAGTTTGGAAAACTAATCTAATGCACTGAACAGCAGTGTCAAAAATTGAAAGTAAAATTGATATAAAAAATGGAAGGAAGATTCTACATTTCAAAGACAAGTTAAATTTAAAGACATGACACAAAAATTAGTTACAGCTACCAGAAAGATAATAATTTAGTAATTAATAATTATCACTTAATGCTTATTTACTTAGTACTTTAGTAATTAATTAGTATCGAGTAAAAAGCAAATAATGCATGCTGGTTGTCTGTAGTAGCACTTCAACCCTATTAGTATTTTCTTTGCAAGAACATTAACCTTCACAAGCACAAAGTGCTGTACACTGAAGTGCCAGTTTTGCACATTTACATGGATGAGTACATGCCGGCCGGGTAGCCGTGCGGTCTAAGGCATTAGGCCAACAGCTCGAAATTCCCGGGTTCGAGTCCCGGCAAGGGTATGGGTGTGTTTTATCTCGAACGTGACGGATAATCGTTAAAGGCCGAAGACAACAGTTACTAAACTGGCCCATATAAAATAAAGTTTACCAAAGTTTTATGAATGAGTACATAGTGTTTTACAACCGCTTTGCACAAGCTCCAGACATTGTTTTGATGCATCTGGCAGATGAGTCCAGAAAAGGTGATTCTTATCATTCACTTCTTTCCAACCCCAATGCTGAGCATCTGGAATAATGGAATTGGTTTACAGCACCGTGACTGTATGTAATCTTGCAAAATTGCACGTTTGGTGTGTTCAAGGGGTGATGTTTCTGTAGGGAGCACATTTTCAATAGCCCACCTCTTCTATGTCACTAGAAATTTCCGACATTTATTTACAGTTCGAGTGGTGCTACTGCGGTTATACAAAAGAACTGTAAATTGTTGAACTTTCTGGAAAGCAGACTGCAAAACATTCGATGGACAACTGAATAACTCCACAAATGCCTTGTTAATATCAGGATTTTTGCGCCAGACACCCCATGCGGTTTTCTTCCCGCGCCCAGCAAAGAATGAGGTGTTATCGCAACCAATGAATGCGGGTAAGAAAATTAGGGCAGAGTACATTATGCACTCCAAGGTGATCCACGTACTGGTGGATGGGAAGGTATTTGTGATTCTTTCCAACGCCGTATTCAATCCACAGATTCTGTAGTTTTCATGAAACGTATGAACGGCAATTACCACTATATCAGGATCGACCGTTCGAATCACAACCGATCTATGGCCGTGCTGACTAGCGTATTTTGCATACAGTAGCATTCTTGTGTCAGTTTACTCGTGTTCACATGGAGAGAGAGACGCGTGAGGTCAAGACTGGAACTAGAAATCTTGGAGAAATCGGTTGCTAGCTGCTGGAGCGTCTTCATGGTGGACTACGATGTCGTCATTGATATCGCTGCATAACCCACTGTCATTCTCGAACTGATGAACCAGGCTCATGATGACGGGTCCAGAAAGAAACCACATCGACAGATCCTCAGAATTATCAAACAAGCCGATGGCGCGGCCATCACCCTTCACATCCTTATTATACTATTCATGCATGTGATCATGCGCAATACATGTGAAGGGACGGCCACTTTACATAGAACAAATCCTCTCTGCTGGAAAGCCTCGTAAATAGATGGATATCTGGTGTTTAACTCTTCCAAAGTTCTAATAAAACCTGACATCCACCCCGCATAGTGGGAATGATCAGTAGAAAACATCTATAGGCACAAGAACTTCAGTGAAATAATGAAATTTTCAAATTTTGCTATCCGAGCTGTGGAGAAGAAGGAAAAATAATAACTTCAGCTGAAAGACTGTGTACCGGTATTTGAACTGGTAGGATTAGTCAAGAAGAACTGTAATCCACTCCTCGAAAGTAGGTTGCTTATCAATCTTTGTAGACAATATTTCCATATGCTTGTCTCAAAAGTAGATACGTAGTTGTGTATGTAACCTCGTGTGTTTATCTTGTTCTTTTAACTTGAATACCTCGAAGACACTGCTCAGCTTTGCTAGAATTGAGTACCTCTGATTCTGAAACAAGCTATGCCCATCCACTCCCTGCGAGCCACGCCCTTTTACTTTCAGAACAGCCATTTTTATATGAAGTGCACCCATCATTACAACTACTTTGTCTTCTCTATATGTACTCATGGACCACTGCACATGTTTCGCAATAGTACACCCTAGGTGATTACATGTAATCACAGGTACCCGGCCTGAATTCAGTGACAACAGTGAGTGCTTAATGACATCAAAGCAATGACGAAGGACAGCTGGCGAAGTTATCGAATCATGCAATAAGGGAAATAGTACACACGCAGTCCTATATGGAGTAGAAATGCCAGTGGTCCATAGAATAAAAAGTACCACAGGCAATGTGCTGAGTGGTTTCAAAACTTTCGAGGTAAAATTGCTGCTATCTTTTGTAGCCACGTGTCAGAGAAAGATTGTGCTGCGTACTGAACTCTCAAATGTCAGCTTCAGATGTACGTGGTTCTGTCTTTTTAATTCCACTGCATTAAAAATAATAATTGGATATTTACTCTAGCTAAACATGGTTTGATACTTCTGGTGGTTTGATACTTCAGAACTAATCTTCGTCACCACAATCTATTTCGTGATATTACTAAAAGAATCAAGCTTTGTAAAAGCCATTGTGCCATCAAAAATCATAATTAAAAATCATATTTGGAACGAGGTTATGGCTAATAAGCTTGCTTTCTGAAGTATACTAAAAAAAAAGGTAAATACACCATTAGCATAAGTTGCGAAAGCTATTATTGTGATGTTATTGTAGGGAAATCTTTGAAAATAACCTGCAAAATGTGATACCAACATGCCACTTTCAGGGATAAATATATCAATATTTAAATAAAAATCAATTTCGGTATAAATATGTACCAATATTTCAGTAAATATTGTAACGTTCCAAGTGCCGCGCCACGTGCTCAGCACGTGTCGCTCATAATCAAAATATAAACAAGATAGTAGTGTGTACTACGTGTGTGATACGAGTGTTACAACACAAACAATCAAGAGGAAACGTAAATAGCGCAGACGACAAATGAAGTTTCATCAAGAAGCCACCGATGGAGCTACTACCGATACGAAGGAGGAGCCAACAAAGTCAGCAGAGTCAGCATCCTTCGGTGTATAAAAAACCGACACACCAATGTAAAGGATCACTTCCCTGGGTGATCACTCCTCTCCCCTTTCCTAGTATTCAGTTGCCTTGGACTGGTACTATCCTTAAGACCTGTACACTCAGTTGCTGTCGGACTGGTGTGCTTCCTAAAACCGCTCTCTCAGTTGCTGTCGGACTGGAGAGTTTCCTATCCTGCTCACTCTGTTGCTGTTGAACAGGTGGGCTGCCTAATTGAACCTGTGTTCAGTTGCTGCGGACTGACAAAAAATCCGATACTCAGTTGCTGTCGGACTGGTACCTTTCTTCCTGCACTCAGTTGCTGCGGACTGGTGCTATACCAAATCCTTTTCTCTTCTGCGAGGCCTACACCCAAGAAGAAGAAGCCAGAAAAGTTATATTATAACGTTTCATTTTGTATAATTACTTTGGTACGGGAGACTCTTTTTATTAATCTAAAGAACTTATATTATTTTATAATAAAACGGGTGATGGGCAAAACTCATACCCCGTGTATCTTTGTCTCTACCTATATTTCCACAAACAACAGGGTGTTCCTAAAGGAACATTACGTGGTGGAGTAATCGCTTATAAATAGCGAATAGCGCCGATTCCACTAAGCTAATTTACTAGTGGAAGACAAAATAAAAAGGCCCAAGGTGTGCCAAAGCCCAGAAACCAGTGATAAGTACAAATAACGGGACTAAAAACGGATCTGTCAAGTGACCCTATGTTTTTTTAAGTATGAACTTTGAACTAGGACAAGTAACATTTAATGCCAGTAATTACTAGGTCAGGCAGTAGGACGAGCAGTCAGGATTCGGATACAGATAAAGTAAAATCTAATAAAAGCGATAAAATGGCGACAAATACATCTTTCCATCTACCACATTTAACTAAGTTTTCCGGTCGAATGAACGAGGACCCGGATAGGTTTTTTATGTTATTTGAGCACATGGCAAGTTTACAGTCGTGGGATGACGAAAAGAAGAAACAGGTTTTGCCTATGTACCTACAAGATACTGCACTGGACATGGTATTCCAAATACAATCACAAAATATAATGGCCGATATGACATACAGTCAATTAAAAGACAAATTAATGCGTCAAAGCAGACCTAAAATCCCACATTACAAAGCAGAAATGGAAATCAACCTAATAAAGCAAGGTCAGGATGAAACTATTGACGCTTACTTCATAAGGAAATTGAGGGCTATTAGACACAATCTCCCTGAAGCTACGGAAGAAGAGAAAATTCATTTCCTCAGCTTAGGACTACATCATTTTTTGAAAAATATAGTTTTGGAAACGCATTTCTCTGTAAGAGATCTTCAGAAACGTTTACATGCATTGGAAAAATCTAATGATTTACTCAAAAACAGAGAATTTGTGGAGAAAGCACAAGCTTTATACGCATTAGCAGATGGTGGTCAGCAAAGACAACCAACGATAAATTATGCTACTCAAGATCCTATAATCCCAAGTTTTCCTACTATGAGTCAACAAATTCAAAATTTTCAACCTCAAAGTTGTCAAACCCTTAGCATCCAATCGGCAAACAACCAACCTTTACCTACTCAATATCCTAATTATCTACATCCTGCACCACAACAAATACCATGTCAGCAACAACTACCACTACAACAACATCAAAATCCTAATAGCCAAAGCAATGTCCTAACCAGTTACCAAAATAATCAAAATCCGAATTTTCTGCTATATCCTATGAAAGAACGCATAAGAAGAGATGTCAACCAGGCACCAATTACCATGAAAGACGTAACACCGCCTACTAAACCAACACATAGATATATGTATGATCAATTATATTCCGGTAATACATCTTACAACGAAAATTATCAACCTAATCAGAGTACGCAGAATACGCAAAATTCAATGGACAATATTACCCAACAGTTGGCAGAATTGTCTCTTATGGTCGTGAAAAATAGTACAAACCAAAAACCGTACTATAGGAAGAACAATCAACAAAATGGCAAAAAGTACTATAATAAGAAAAACAACAATTACAAGAAAAATGGTGACTATAACAAATCTGGAAATAATAGCGTTACAGTCACCGTATGCGCCATTTGTTACAAGAGAGAACGGCAATTTGTGACTAAAATCGCACAAATAATACCATGTGATTTCAAGACAGGGTGTGTCAAAAGGCAAAAGAGAATGATTTTTTCTTTATTATCATCAATCACTAGCTTAGCCATGGGAGGATTCTCTCTTTATGAAACGC
>JAGDQP010046960.1:0-15159 GCA_022664845.1 Lepisma saccharinum
CTACCCGTACTAAAATAAATTATTTCTCCGCGTATTAAAAAAAATGGTTACTTCAATTAAAAGTTATTTTTAATCTCACTTATAAAAATTATTTGTAGCTTCGCTTAGACAAAGTAATTTGTAATCATACTCAAATGTTATTTGAACTTAATTTCGAAAAATAATTTATTACTTCACTTATATATAAAAAAAAATGGAATCATAACTCCTCCTCTGCTTTCCAAGTTATACTATTTTTATTATGTGGCCGTTGCTTTCATTTGGCTGCTTGCCAAAGCTCCAGGTTATTGTTTTATCAGTCGAATGCACTTCTTGACACCAAATTACGTATACAAATACAGGTTATTTTCATACGTTCAGTTTAGTCATAAGCAAGAAATGAAACATAATCCCTTTGTTTCATTATTACTCAGCACCGTTTGAAATGTATGTACTAGATACTTCTTTAAATTCGTTGCAGACTTTAGCATATAACATAACTCATATAACATAGTAATAATGAAACTATGTTCAGTATTGCTAATAGTAATTAGTCCTCCGGTAATGTGAATATTGTACTGGAATATAGCGAAAAAATAGAGAGAAACTTATTTCTGAAATACCCATGTTTAGTTTTTAAATGCCCCTAGCAATTTGAATAAAAAGTAGAATCATGTATGGTACGCACAGAATATCTGTGGACGAGATCAGTATTGAGCATTAAATAAGTATTGATGATAACTACCGTACTAATAGAATCTACGTCCCCTATCAGCTACAGAATATTTCTATTTGTCCTTCTACGTACCGTATGAGTGATAATCTATTCCTATTTATAGCCCAGTCGAGGGCACTGAAAAAATATAATTTAGTTCTATGCTTACTACATGTGGTGGTTTGAATGTTGAAGTATTTCTTAGCCCTACACTCAAAAAATTATTGGTGTTTATTGCCACCCCAAAAGGTGTAATAGAACACCTCTATCTCTACACCAATTCCAGTGCTGGAGTGTTGGTTAACACCATCCGGGGTGTCCATCACCGTTTCTGGTGTTGACAAACACCTCTACCGGTGTTCAGAAACACCGTTAGGAGTGTTAATAAACACCATTGAAGGTGCTCCCTAACACTTCTAGCGGTGGACTTTAATACTCCTAACGGTGTTTCTGAACACAGGTAGAGGTGTTTATCAACACCAGAAACGGTGTTGGACACCCCGGATGGTGTTAACCAACACTAGAATTAGTGTTACCCAGCACTGGAATTGGTGTAGAGGTAGAGGTGTTTTATTACACCTTTTGGGGTGGCATAATCACCAATAATTTCTTTGAGTGTACGTAAAACTCCCAGTGGAGGATAGGATTTTTTTTCTAAATTAATTGAATTTGAATGTTCAAAGTAGGAAAACATATTTGTTATGATTTAAAATTGAAAATGGCGTTAATATTAAATCTATACATCTGGTTTCGTCTCGAAGTACATTTGCTTTAAACTTCGATTTGAATGAGATTGTTTTCAACATGGTTCTCTGAATGTTAGCATAGCGACAGGATCTATCATTTGATCCGTTATCATGAAGCACTAGAAGAGA
The DNA here is from genome assembly GCA_022664845.1 of Lepisma saccharinum. NCBI lineage: Eukaryota > Metazoa > Arthropoda > Insecta > Zygentoma > Lepismatidae > Lepisma > Lepisma saccharinum. The sequence continues at coordinate 1,570 of JAGDQP010046960.1, forward strand.
AAACCTCAGTAAGCTGTATTATAAAATGTGTAACCGAAAGGAAATTTGCGTGAAAGTATGAAATGAAATGGAGTGCAAGTGAAAAAAATAACTTTCGTAAAATATTTCAATTGTGTGGAATTTGTAAGCTGAAGTTTGTGAATCTAAATTCATATTTGGTAGTCAGATGTTTTATATTCTAAGTCCTCAAAGCTCATCACAAGTGTAGTGTTTTAAGACGTAAAGACGATTTTACGGTTTTCCTTCTTAGCGTGAAGAAATAAAGATACCAAATTTCGGACTCTGTCAATCATTCTGGCGCCAATAAAAGAAACTGCTTTGAAGTATGAGTTTTATAATTAATTAACATTGAATTTTTAACTTGGTAGTGTAAATCAACTATATCTAAAACTATAGGACAGTACTACTCCCGTATATCTCTTGATTAGTGTTGTGAATAACCAAATCTATAACAATGATTCTATTTTAACAACGACCAAGATAATAAATAAATAAATCGGTAATTATAGAACTCTATGATATTTCGTCTCTGAAAGTTTTAACTTAGGATTAAATCCGTAAGAACTGTATTGGAGTTTCGTGCAACGAAAAAGGATCTAGAGACATACAAAGGTCATGCTTCTATCTAACGTTAAAGATTGTTGCTATACAGTATAGATTAACTTTAATTAAATTGATCGTCTATAGCTGTTAGCGAATTTTATTCTAATCGACTAGAGCAGCTAACGTACTGCATTCTGGATGATGCTCTATACCTTTGGCATGATTTCATGATGTCCTTATACCTAGCAATTTCTTTGATGTAAACAAACTTTCGTACAGATGAAAGTGGTAAGATTCAGGTAATAGATAGTTCACAGGATATATCATCGCTTATTGCACGAACCATAAGCTTCTAGTTGGCCTATAAATCCAGTTATTTTCCTTTTGTATTACAAGATCTGATGCTTCAAACTGACGCACTCAGATACTTACATGACAGTAAAGACACCTATAACTGAAGCTGTGACTCTTTTTTCTAACGTTTTCCATAATGATGCGTATGGTAATGTTAATCTTAAACACGTCTTTCAATTTTCCTTTCCTTTCACGTTGTCTTTTGTGTTATACACTCTGCGTGTACTGTAGTCTCTCATCTCACTCTCATTTTCTTCATAAAGCCACTACCACAAAAGACAACCTTATTTGCTTGTAAGACAGTAGATTCATATCTCCACATAATTTTGATTTCCGTAATAATAGTAGTAGTGGTTGTAGTAGTATTAATAGTAGTTTTCTTCGGGAGAAATCCAATTGGGTGACGTGCTCTCCAGAATTATAATAAAGGTTTCCCTTTCTCTCCGTAGATAAAAACATTTCATTCATGGCTGATTTTAATATGACACACATAACCAGAATTAAATCGCCTTCTCGTATTCGCTTCAAAGTCTTTTGTTCGTCGTTGATTGCATCGTAACACAAAAGACAGATACGACAAACCCGAAAACTAGATTTTTCAAGGGGAAGTGGTTGCACTACAATCGGAACACACACTTCTTTCGATGCCTACCACGAAAGGTACTTAAAAAGAGGACCAACGAACACGAGACACAGAAGCGAGAAGTGAGTGAGAAAAATGAGAGAGAGCGAAAGAGAGAACAGAGGGGAAAGACGAGCGTAAAACTAGAAAGCAATCGGAGCGTAATCAATGATTTTATAGTCGTTCCATCACAAGCATCCTACTCTGACTTGCAAATCTCTCCCTCTTTCTTCCTCTTCCTCTCTCTCTCTCTCCCACATACACACACACACACAAACAGAGAGAGAGAAAGGGGAGAGATTGGTATATGTAAGTACGAATATCTGGTACCAGACTGAAAATTTCGTACCTTGCATATATTATCAGGTCATTAGTCTTCCATAAATCTAACCTTAATGCCTTCAAGTTTACAGCTCAGTGTAGCCAACCAATTATTACCTAAAATTCTCGTAGAAAAATCAAACAATTTTTGGTTAATAAATATCTTCTTTTGTTGAAGTTCTCAGCAGGAACTGGAACAAACAAAAATCTAATTAATAGAGGGCGGATCGACATGCACGGAAAACAGCTAAAATATGCACGCAAATATTCTGTAAAAATGGCAAAAATATTCTCTTAGATATGCACTAAAAAGGATAAGTAAATATTGCAAAACAAAAAAAAAAAAATAGAAAGATTATGTAAATTGTACACTACTCATTTTTCTGCAGACTATTCATAATTTTAATATCTTCACTATCAACCTTCTTTCACTCATTGTCATACAGTGGATCAATTCTGCTCGTTGCTACTATTAGACTTATTTTATTACAGTAGATGAGAAGACACTATTCAAGACTCTCTAGTAAAAAACTCCTTCATTTATTGGTAAGGATATTATTCTACGTAGAGAAAGTACGCCGGATTAAAAGAAATGTCATTTGTATGCATTTTAATTTTAGGAATGTTACTTACATTCTTCCCTAGCTCCACATGTTTCAGCCCATTTGAAGTTTTAAACATCTCAAGAGATCTCTTCTTTCGAGGCTTCGTTATTCTAGAGTATTTCTGTTTCATTCATTGTTGTTGTTCTCAAAAGCGCAAACAATTATACGAAATGAAATCAACGCAAAAAGTTAGATTGTAGATAGGAATGGTAGGTTCTTACTTATTGCAGTAGTATGTGCAAAATTACAAAAGGAGATCAAACAAATTCCTGTTTGAAATAATAATAAAAATAATTTAGGTAAGACAGTGAACACGAGCCGTGAACGTGAGAGCTCTACATATTCTTGACCTACGACACGAAGTGAGGTGGAGTCGACCGCCTTTACTTTCCAGGGTATCAGTCGTAGCAAGGACACATGTAAGTCTCACCCAGCGGCCCTGTCTCAGCAATAGAACATTGACCTAGCATTCATGAGGTTCTGGGATCGATCCCAGCGGTCGACTATCCCGAATTTTTCATCAGTCCTCGCAGGCAAATTAGGTCCTGGTCAACCCTGCAAAATTTCACTTACACCCTTCCAATTTTGACTTTACACCCCCAATCTGAAAATTCTGCCGGACTCCCTGATTCAAACGCAAAGAAATCATTAAAAATTCTGCTTTGTCCTCCTGGTTATCGGGTATAAATTGGGCCAGGCCGGGTCCGAAACCTATTCCCGGTGACCCGGTCCAAAACTTTACCCGAATGACTCGATTTATCCGGGTAACCGTTTCAGCTCTGCTACGTACGGACGCAATCAGCAGGAGTGGTGTAGTGGCTTACGTCTCTAACAACTAAGCAACAATGTAGAGGTTGAATGAGCACGAACTGTGTTCAAGTCGGCCATCTTCACTGATACTTTCTGTGGTTGCGCGTTGTTTCTCCAGATGATGTAATTGTACCTTTCTTAAGGTTAGGGTTGATTAATTTCCACATTCCTAACTTTACCTGACAGTGAGTACATTGCGCGCTACAATTAAATGCATTAAACAACAATAATATTGATCATTGCACCAAATCGACAGTGCTCTTCTCATGTTTGGAATAGAATTTTGAATTTAATTATGGCTTTTTTGCATCTCAGGTTCAGGCCGGAATAGGGTAGGGGAGAGTATGTTAAAAGCTTGTCTGCCAGGTTCTATAGTTCATAGGTACAATAGGCGGTATAATGTACACACAATTTTTGAGAACCAATGACGGGCATAGGGATTCATATTTTACCATTGTTCTTTTTTATTAATCTGTTCCCTCCCAAGAACTGGGAGGCAAAGAACCGCCCCTCTAAACCCAACACTCGGTTCGCACTGACTTTCAAAAATTGTGGTTTCAAAATGCGTACGGTTTTTGCAGTGTTCCATCCCGCATTTGTCTGGTGTGACAGAAAAATCTGGGAAAACTTAAATCATTCATGTGTGGAATATACTAAATTCTCTCACCAAATCAGATATCTGCAGCATCTTCTTTCCGATTACCGTCCTTTTTATATAAAGATTATTTAGAAGTTTTCATCTTACCTTTACCTGTTTCCAAACAACTGATTGATCTATGTAAGTACAGTACACGTAAGATTAGAAAATCTTGAGAGATTGTTAACATCTTAGAAAATCGAACATCGAGCAGCCGTAGTTGAGTTGGTAGTGTTGACTTCGTATTCGGAAGTCCCGGGTTCAAATCCGGAGGTAGACCATTCTGACTAGGGCTTTTCCAAGGTGTTCTTTCAGGAAGACCAGGCAGATTCCTGGATGGTGTCTTCAAACCTAGACCCTGGCCCACTCCATTTCGCTATTAGATCTCCCTCTCCTATACCGGCCTGAGCCAAAGGTGTAGAAAGGCTAGTAAGCAATATCCTCGTCGCATAGTCACCTGTTTGCCAACAAATGTTGGCCTTTGTACTTTGTATTAATTAATAAAATTAACATACAGGCACTAACCCACAATATTTCTGCGAACTGCGCTTATTCGGAGAGTAAGATAAATAGTACGTGCGTACGAGCTGAAACACATGGTCACAATTAGGAAAATGTACACGATAAAAGTTCATATAAACATTAATAATACCTTTTGAAAAAATTACTTTATAGCAGGTTAGAAACGCTAACAACAAGGTGACATCAGATGTGAAAATATTGGGGGAAAATCAAGGTGACATAGTCATACATTATCAGTGGATTTAGGACTGTGTTTAAGGTTTCAGATATATATCTTACTTGCGGATATCTTGTATCCACTATTGATGATAAACACCATGCGTAAATCACAGTGTGTTCAACTGTTAATAATTCAAAGGTTCAGCGTGGAAAATCGACATTTATTTGAGGTAGTATAATATTCAGTTTTCAACATTGCGTATTTTGCTTTATATATCTGTAATGACTAGGGCATGTAGAATGTATAATAATCTGTGGAAGTAACATTAGAAAAATTAAATGTTATATACCAAGTTAGCAGCACTGACAACATGACATCATACCTAGGTAGTTATGCGTTGTCATCGGATTTAGGACTGTATCGAAAGTTTCAGACTTTCAGTTAGTCTGGAAGCTAGTTAAATAAGTGCGTGTAAAATAGATTCAGGAAGACAGGAAGAAAACATTATGTTTACTAACGTTTATGAATCCCATCGGTTAGGAAATGAGCAGATAAAACTTTACAACTCTGCAAAGCTTTATTAACAGCACTTAAAATTCTCAGTGAGAAATACTAGAGACAAGGATAATTCCACGTGATATTTTGAGCACAAATAAAAATTATGGCATTAATTGTTTTGTGTGTAAATATTATCATCGTCTTTCAATGCTGCAAGGTTTGACGTGTGCGTTCTGTCAAATTCGCTTGATAAAGGACAAAGGTTATTAGCTACACAGAAGTTACCAGAACTGCAGAATCATTATGACTGCCATTTTGTTTTGTATCACTCACTGGAATATAAGATTACCGAACGTGTTTAGGATATCCTTTAATTTTCACACACAGCCTGAAATTGCTCATAGCAGCTTTCTTAACGACAAAGCAGTGAATATCTTTTGGAAGCTATTTTATGGTTTCAGAGTGGATATAAACGACATTCATATGAACTTTAATGACATACTTTTCCATAGTTTGCCCCCAAGTTTCCTTGAAATTTGGTAAGGAAGACAAAAGTTAAAATTATGGCAGCCATTTTGAATTTAAATACGTTCATAAATTAAGATATTATGTACGGTTAGACTGTATAAGTTCCTGTTATTTACATTGATATTTTGTTAAAATCTTTCTGAAACTGACATACTACTGCTTTGTGCACTAACGACGGCAATTGAAAGAGAACATTAAAGAATTTGTTCTTACTATATATAGTAAAATGACTCCAAAAATTTCTAAATAATTAAGGATCATTATGGTAACAGCGCCCTAGTTATTTTTTCAACAGCTGTCGGGAACGAAAATGTTTACTGACTTGATCACTTTTCTGTCCGTTTAATTAAAATCGGTTCATAAATAAATAATCTACTAATCGAAGTGGTATTCAAATCTACTCGCTATATTGGGAACGTTTTGACTACTTCCTATTCCGTAAAGTAATTTTTTTATGCAACAAGTAATTTCGACTACATTAGTATTGACAAAAAATTAATAAATAAAATATAATAAATAAATAAAGGTGTGGAGTGCTCAAGCAGTAGATTTCTACGGAGGTTTTTAGAAGCTTTACGATTGAACTAGCAGGTTCAAACAGTTAGTAGAGAATATAAGAAATGAAATGAATTTGTTTTCGTAAGAATACTTATTCTGTGTTTTTAAAAAGTTAATCTGAAACACAAAATATAATCGTTTCGAAAAGTAAAGAATATTTAACACACGTGGAGATAATTTGAATGTGACATGTGTCTAACTAAAGAATAGGAGATGCTCTGCTAGATTTCAGTTTGACAGCGCGAGTAGGTAATAAGTGATATTAACAGCTACTAATATTAATTTTGTTTTGAAGAAGTAAGTCAAAGGCGGAGACAGAAGCATATCAATCGTCGATGACAGCGGATCCTACACAGAATAAAAGGAAACGCATGACAGCAACTCAGAAAGGGTTACATGGTCACAGTAAACTTGTAAATATAGATTCAGATGGAGTTGAAGGTCCAGCAATACTTTGTTAAATCTGAGGGCTAACGTATCCCTTCACGTTGATTTACTAACAATGTACTCGTAAATATAATCTGTTGTTGTAACCTTCCACGTTCGTTGATAACAGTCTCTGATCCACAAGCACGTCTGGGACAAGAGCCAGAAAAATTATGTTCATATATAGGAAAACTATGAACCAATCAATTGGAACCATTGGCACAAAAATACACAGTATTAGAATAAACCTAGCGAAACTTACGGGTCTTAGAAACAGATTTAATAAGAACAAGGAGATTGCAGTAAAGATAGACGGAAATTATGTTTAGAAAGACATTCTACTGTAACGGTGAGACAATCTCAAGATATTTCAGCAGCCAGAGGAAAAAAGTTACCGGAAACGAACAGCTGCAGTATAATCTTGATGTAATTTCAGTAAAGGCTACCTTATGCACTATAGTGTAAGAAGGAAATCGATTTTAATAATATAAAATATTGGGTTTCTACAGATGTACCTTTTTCGATTTCGTGTATTCCTAACCTGTATGCTTTCTATTTGCAACATCTTCCGCCAGCTTCAAGGTAATGCTTAACTTAATGCAAATGTTTATGCTTATGAACAACTTTGCTCCCTTTGAGCTGTGGTATAATGTTGCAAAGTAGTAAGTGGTTCATTCGTACCCAAAAAGAACACATTCTATGCAGTAATACGCAAACGATAAAACAAACCATGGAGACGGTATACGACGTAACTGCTGAAATCAGATGCTAATGACTTTATTCTAACTCCATACGCGAACTGTTGTCACGGGGATAACCCAACAACTCGTCGAACCGACACTATAGTCAAGTTGACCAACAAGTTATACTATCTGCGACATTAAAAGAACTAAATAGTAGAACAAGGTACTCCATTTGTTAATATGCATTCGCCTAGCACTGGCCTGTCCTGAACCATACGATCTGATATCCCAAGTTTCAAAGCCTTAGATAGAATACGAAAAATAGGTATGATTCTTAGCTTACCTAAATTCAAGCATTTTCAGCTGGTACTTGGAATACTACTACTGATAATTATAATGAATATAAATCCACTAATACTATAATTAATTATGTTTACAAACATGGCACCACGATTTCGTAAGTTCCAGAAACACGTGGCTCGAAACAGCAAAATTAAATTAAAGATATCACATACTGCTTCCAGACTCTTACGTCGTATATTCGCTCTTTGCAGACATCTAGTGCCATAGATATTCGATTCACAGATGAATAGCAGATAATATCAAACAGTAAGACCCATGGTTACTGCACTCACTACAATAAACTCTTTCAGGCACGTAATTTTCTTACGGCTATTATCGCCAATCTTTTTTTCGATTACATATACATACACTTACAGACTTCCATTATAGGCTCTCAACATACTGTATCCCATAACAATATGTGAAATACACACTTTCACACTAGAGCCTATAAATCCACACCTTCAGACGTTTGATTTACAATCCGATCTAAAGATGGCTGGTTGTTATCGGCTTCTTCTCCGAAAAGGTCACAATTCCTCCCACCATGTGGGGTTGAAAACGGTCATGAACAATATGTATTCTCTTTCTTTCCGGAAAACGATTGAAATAGAATTGAAAGAAACTCTAGTGCAATATCGAAGAAAATAAAGATATTACAGGTATAACTATTTAAAAAGGTAGCTGTATATCATATAAGCAGTTTGGAGCAGAACAAAACGAAGCAGAGCTATGCCTAGTACATTTGGATGTGCTCCACTCTGCTTGATTTTGGTTAAACGAATTGCGCGATATCATTTAAATATGTGCACTTTGGACGGCGTGGCTCTGCCTAGCTTTGTTTCGGTCGATCTTTCTTCTTTGGTCTGTGCCTACCCTAACGCATAAACAAGGCATGTCACACTTGTCCCGTATCTACCTTAGTATTTTCGTTTTGGTGGGGGGAGCTTTTACCAATATTACATCGTAACTTAGTTGTACATTTGCAAAGTTGTAGCTAGGAACTTCGGTGCAAACTTTCACGTATGTTTTCGTTTTCTGTCACAAAATTTGTGGAGTGTGCTGAAATATTTTTATCTGGGTCGAGGTGAATATCGATATGGTATCTTGAATCAGTACCAATTATACGACTTTTCCCACTTTATGTTAAGAAAGTGGAACAGTCTGGACGTGTTGTAAAAGTCTTTAAAAAGTTGCAATGTTATGTTTAATCAAAGCAAGGCAATTTTGTTTAAAAAAAACGAGGTAGCAGTTCTCGTTTTAGAAAGAATGTTTGTTCCAGTCTGCAATCCTGTTTATTGCCTCAAGCCAATCATACCTTAATTACTTCTTGGTATTAAAAAAAATGATGCATTTTCTAGATTCTATTTTGACGCTACTTTTTTCCTTATGATATTTAAGAAAATATTTTTTCCTTCATTCCTTTGAGGCAGAAGGAAAATATAGACGAACTATGTGAGAAAAAGGACAAAAGATACGAGCTAATTGCAAAAGTTTTTTCTGTCTGTTAGGCCTATTGAAGTAAAAGAGACAGAGAAAAACCGTTCTTCTAAAAACTCAGCATTTGAGAGAAGGAAAATTCAATTAAAAACTCTTGGAAGGAAAGAAGAGTGTAAGACGCAAAAGGAAGAAAGAAAAAAAAAGGAAAAGAAAATCACTTCAAACATAAAACATGAAGAATCAGCAAAATTGAATTGAAAAGCACCAGAACTATCAGGAGAATGTAAAAAAAGAGAAAGCGGTAGAAGAAGAGGCAGGGAACAGGGAGATTCACACACACAGAAATAAAAAAAGCTTTTGGAATGGGATGACAAGACAAAAGCTCTTTCTGTGATTTCGAGTCAGCGTTTTCCGCCCACTACAAAAAAACTAAGTCGTCGTGGTAGTGGTGAGAGAAATTTGCGATAATTTTTGCCCCAAGGTTTTTCAGTTTTTCTTTTTGTCATCTCATACTCTGTATATCACACAGAAAATGTACTATTTAAGAAAGTAATAATATTATGTTTCCTCTTTTTTTAGTACTTATCTGTACTACTAATTCTGAACTAACCAGAAATTTCTAGCAATTTTACCTGAAGGCTAGTGAAGCAAATTAGTAGATATATAGTAGATATTGAATGAACATTTGAATTTTCGCAACAGTTTTTCATAATGAATTTCGAAATTATCGATATTTTTTTATTTATATGCGCAGCTCAGGCGTTAGCACGTCTGAATCGCTACTTGGCGCGCGGAGCTACACTCACTCATCAACCTCCTAACAAATTAAGCTCCAGATTATTCGTAGGCACTTTGGCAGGTAAAGGCAGTCGAGCGTTTGACTGACCACTCCACTTCACTTCGTGCATGTCAAAATATGTGGAGCGCTACTTCCACATCGCACATGACATACCTTCGTCTTCTTTTACCTTACGTTAATAATACTTAAGTAAGACCGTCTCAACCCTTTAGATGCCGAATCTCTCAGAGATATTTGCACTCAAATTTTTATTTGATTATTTTCGAAACAGAGTTTTGTTGAAATTCTGCTCACCTATTATTATTTCAATCATTTATAATTAAAATATACTCTTTAAGAATTGTGTCTGTTTTGCAATCTGTAATCATTATCGTAACATTTCTAAGATCGTCGGTGGCAAGATCGAGGAAGCTGTTGTGTGACTTCTATAAATACCCATAACAAAAACCCTGAATAATAAAGAAATTTCTCATAAATAATATTTAGTTAAGCCAGAAACCAGGAACTTTCCTTTCAAAATGGCGCAAAAATTAAAAGTAGCGTAGAAATTGTTGTTAACGATATACATTGAGGTAACGCGTAGACATACTAACATACAAAGAAACACATGGGTAATATATCCTAAAACATGAGATCGGAAACCTACTTTTGTACCTAAAAATGGATATGGATGTAGCACATAAAGCATGGCAATATGATAAAAATTGATAAAACTAGTGGTCAGGCTTTCATGTAAGCGTTAAATGAGTGATTATACTCTAAAATTTAAATGAGGTAATTTTAAATAAGCTTTATAAATAATAACTGCTTCTTGCTTTTTCCTTATTCGTCTCTGTCGCTACCAACATGGGTATTTTTGTTTGAAATCGCAGTGAAAGCATTGCAATCGCCAGGTTTGGGGATTTTTTTTTCCAAGAATAATCAGGAAGAACTATTTAAAGCACTCCTTGGCACTAAATACGGAAATGGCAGTTTAAGATAGCATGAACGAGTTTAATTCTAATAACTTTCAATTTCGGAAGATAGCTGTTGCTATCCAAGTTCTTCTCGAAATAACTTTTAAAAAATTGTATTATAGTTATTTTGTTCCTAAAATTTCAGGATCCCAGTATAGAGAAAAATGAATGGAGAAAGAAATCAGAAATGGCCAAGAGAAAAATTGGATAGATTAAATAAGTGGTTTTTAACCGCGGTACTGATCCTCGAAAATATCGTACCGGTTATCGGCAGATTATTACATTTAATTCTGGAACGCTTATTGTGTAGATTTTTACAGTTCAAAATTGAGATTAAAATTTGTATTCGTTTCTTAAAACAATTAGAATCTAAGGATGTGCTGGTATTTTTTGAATACCAAATAAACCTCTAAATTACTGCGTCTTCGCGTTCTGCAAAGTTGAGGAGGTAACAAGCAAACGCTCCCAAGTCCACTTTCAGGTAAAAGAGTTTTGTTCTTTGTGGACCTTGAAGAGCTGTAGTGAACCATGCAAAATAAATTATCAAGGAAGTTCAATTGTAAAATGGGATGAGAAATTCTTGCAGAAAATCACTGCATTATTCGATTCAGCTCTTCATTCAGATCGTAAAACGAACAAACCTTTTTTTAATCTGAAAATGGACTTGTGAGCTTTTTACTTCATATCTCCTCTGTGTTGCCCTGTAATTTGCCGCTCCGTTAGTATTAAAAGATTGAAAACGCTGCGTTAAATAAGAGAGCATGCAGGAACGATGTGGACAAGATGGGTTGCTAAAAATTAAAATTCGGCGATCTCTTAACATTGTAGATAGAGAACTGAACGTTGTCAATAAAGACGATCGTATAATTACTACTGAGTACAAAAAAATATAAAATATATTTCGTTTCTTCGAATACTCAGAAGGGTTATTCTGCCAGTAACTGTTTACGGTTTCAAAAGTTGCAGTACGACCCTAGCAGATGAACTTAAATTAATATTTTAGGATAAGGGTTTGAGAAAGGTATACAGAACAAAACGGGTCGTGATGACTGAGGAATAGAGGAGATTGCATAATGAAGAACTCCACGGAGTGTGCGACTTACACAATGTTATAAGAATAATGAAATCGCGACAACTAAGATAGGCAGGTCATGTAACTAGGATAGGAGAAAAACTAAAAATACATTCCATCGTAGTTGGAAAGCTGGAGGGAAAGAGACCGCCGGGAAGACCGAAACGTCGTTGGGAGGACAATATTAGAAGATATCTTCGAGAAGTAAGTGTTTGTGATGAAAACTGTCTTGATCTTGCTTAAGATAGAATCCTGTGGCGAACATTTGTTACTGCGGCGATGAACTTACGAGTTCCCTAAGCCATAGAGTTAGTAAGTTAAATTCTGTTTCTTTGAAACGTTGTGTTAGACTTTGCATATTTTGCTTTTGATTGACATTTGTAACGTACAATCGATAGGACACGTACAAAGAATGCCTAGAAACACAACAGCAAAACTAGTGTGGAAGTTATTAACGGAAGGAAAAGTGCAAATACAATTTTCGACATACACGTTAAGAAACTAGGTGGAAAATAAGCGCCAAGAAAATAATCAAAACCCCTACAAAATGAAAGCATGGTAAGCATGGACAGAGAGAAGTTGCAGAGAAATATGGTAGCAGCAAGAGGTATACAAGGTCTATAGAGTCAAAGAATTGTGTAAGTATATTTGTTTTCTATTCTCTCTCTTGGGTTGTAAAAATAGTCTTCTAGTCTTTATAGGAATCTCGTCGATTTTGCAAAGCATTGATCGAATTGGATGTGTAACGGTAAGCCAAGAATGGTCTATGGATTTCAAAGTATTTAACGATGCGCATGGACAAAATTAGTCAAAATGGCAACCAAACAAAAATCTTTTTGATAGTTATCCTTTGGATTTAAATTATTGAGCAGATCTTTAGTGGGAGATGAAGTAGCCAAATTTTATGTAACCTACTTTAGGATATGAAGTAACCTACCTCACGATAAAGACAAAAAAGAGCAGTAGATGAAATTTAATGATTTCCTCAATGTGTCAGTTGAGCTTCTAGTGTTGAGATCTCAATGGATTTTAGATGGAATCATTTGAAGAAAGTATTCTCCAGTAACACACAAACATTGAAACTACGTTGATTAAACGTTAGTACCGAAACGTTCTCTTAACGTTGTAAATGTACCGAAATGTCCACCTGTTCAACGGTTTATTCAACGTTGAATAATTGTTAAGAGGAAACAATGAAGACACTGGTTCAGTTTGCCAAAACGGAGCATTAATGCTATCTATTGGTATACACACATTTAGTTTCATTTTATCCGTTACTTTAATCATGATATACGGTGTTAATTTTCCAACAGTAAATTATCCAACCGCTGCTGTGGGGTTTACGTTTCGTACTCCTCGTTGGTAGCTCGTCGCTTTATCCCTCCATCCATGGATCCACCTGGAGAGTCCAGTACTCTTTTACTGTATCTATTAACAGGCAGTCTCGAATGAAGTTAGTACCTCATGTGTACGCACATTTTACCATCACGTAAGAAAAACGAAAAAAGAATACAGGTACTTTCCTTCTTTCTTTGTTATGTGCATTTTTCTTTAATACTTTGAGCATCGCTGCACTAATAAATTTGTATTTCTCAATAAGTGTAATATGCCGCCTTAGAGAAACGCATGTAAAGCGAATTTTATCTCAAGTTGAAAACACTTTACATGAACGCCCTATTAACGAAATTAAATATTCGTTGAAATATAGTTTGAA
>JAGDQP010046961.1:0-15159 GCA_022664845.1 Lepisma saccharinum
TGCTGAAATTTATCTCATGGCAACCAAACTAACATGATATTAGAGGGAGGGTTCAAACTTGAATACCCGGTTCTGACGCCATCTATAACAACAAAAAATAGGAGTCGTTACTTTTGGAGCGACCTGCGTGTATGTATATATTGGATGAAACTTATTAAAACAATATACGGTTTTTGTTTTACTTTTGCGGATCAAAATTTGGGCCTTGTCGATACCTGTCCTTTTCCGCTGAACAAACTTTTCTATCTAACAAGGTATCTCTGCAACTTTCCCACCTCGAATCGCCCCAAAATTTCTACCAAACATGCGGTGTAGCACAGGTAGAGCACATACGGAAGCTTTTATTCCGCAGATTGTCGAAACATGATTTCAGAACCACATATGTGTGTCGATATCTGGCGTAAAGGGACAAAAAACCGTAATGCATGCAACCTGGACATCACTGAAGCCGGAATGCACACCCACAAACCGTGTACAACGTGACAAAGATGGAAGTGGTAATGGAAAATGTCGTATTGGCCTAAAGTCATGTACAGAAGCAGAAAGCAGGTGAAATGAGAATTACAAACATAGGTGATCTACCAAGTAAAGATAACGAAATAACAGCGAGTGTACATGCACTGATATAAATCTATTCTAGGATAGTGTAAATCCAAAACAGCGTGAGTGAAGCAGAGATGCACACCGCACCAGCAACATACTATAATGGCGTTGTTCTCACACAAAATATTGTCACATTTAGAGCGAATGTTGAAATTGCTATCCAACACATTCTTGAAATAAATCTTGTTCTTTTGCGACAAGTAGCCAGCTACCTGCCACGCGTAACACAACAGGATAATATTTAGGCGAGCTGAGCTGATCATAAGTAAAACCGTGGAGTTTGAGAATACATCTTCTACCATGCAAATTCGGTGCATGCTCTTCGCATCTGACGTACTCTTCAAGCCGTCGGGCAAATAACTTATACTACAGGAAGAAATACACATCAAATGGTTGACAGTATCGTGTGGTGTTTGGTGGAATTACTTTCACTTGCAGATCAACATCATCAGACAACGCTTGAGTTGGAAAACTGCTGTCGGTCTGCTCTGACCATTAATCTAGGAGAAGCAGGGATGGTCCGTGCAAGAACGGGTTGGAACCAGGTGCGCACAAGATTGGTTGTCATTTTACCACTCCTACTACATTCACATACAATGTTGGGTGGTGTATTTGACCTAACAGTATCAGCAACTTGTTTTCCAAATCTACCACCAGGCTCTTGAAAGCAAGTGAATAATTTAACACCTATCTTCCCTGACGTAGTAACAAGCGGCTGAATTGTGTATGAATGTGTGACTGATGATAATGACTACACAATTACTTCTGTTGTTCTTTCGCGAGTTTGTGATAATGTGCGGTTAGCGGTAAACTCATACTCAAAGCGGCTTTGATCTATCTGTATTGAATATCGAGTCCTCATCAACATTGTTATCTACTATATATTGCTGCACTTTCTGTACGAGGACATGTACTCTCTGTAGGATGATGTCCTGTTCTACAACTTCACATCTCGAAACAAATTTCGTGACCTTTCTGGAGGTTAACCTATACTGCTTTTTAATGCTGTCAACTGCTTCCTTTGCCAATTTCCGCAAATGCCAGTAATGGAGGGTCCAACCTGACTTGCGTGCACTGAATTTTGCAAACGTATGTTATTTTATCTGTTTATATTTGATTGTCTTGCTTCCTCCTTTGTTCATGAAGACTACAATTTGACGCACTTTTTCACGAGTCGCCGTATATTTTCTAGCAGTCACACTTATTGACTTCTTTCCTTGTCGCACAGTTTGATATATGGCGTTCATTGTTGCTTCCGATATTTGTTCGTGTAACCTCTGTCTTGTGTATTTCGGACGGACGATACGAATTAGCACTATCCCGACTTTCCTCTTTCGAATTCAATTTGGCTTCTCCTCAAAGTTCTTGCACATAACGGTCACTATCCATCTCGGATTCACAGCTTTCACACCATAGACACACAGTTTTTGCACAGCAACCTCATGTATTTTAGGGGTGAGGGGGGAACCTTTGAACACGTTATGGGCAAATTTATTTTGCATCCTCACACTCAGAGAATTTGTTCAGAGAGATAAATAACATATGGATTGGAACATATGCAGCTCGCCGAAGAAAATGACGTACTTCATTGTCACCTTAAAGCAAGGACAGGAACTGGGAGGCTATCGTTCAAAGGTTCTCCTCCTTAGGTTCCCCCCAGATTTGAACAAATGTGGGGTAACTTTCAACATGGCTGGGGTAGTTTTGAACACATCCTTAATTTTAATTTACAAGCTCATTTAATTTCTTTGTAAATGCTTCTAGATAGAAATACAGAAGCAGAAGAAAGTAAACTAAAGTTTTACTAGCCATACAAAGAATATAAACTACGCAGTTGTTAATAAACTTGGAACTTAATTGTTTGGTTTAATTGCTTAACCATTAGGCTTGCTTAAACTTTGAACTCGTACAAAGTTTGTTGAAAATGTTATACATTGCCTAATTGAAATGCTTTGAAACTGTTACTATGGTGCAAACTTTTTTCCTGTCACGTTCGGAACAACTCAGAGATATTACGACATTCTGTTCACTTCTATTCACTTCTTATGCTTCACAGGGCTGCAACAGTTGCGCTATGTTTTATTTCCTGTACGCTTCTTCATTCAGCCAGTCACACTACAAATTGAAGGCACGGTTTGTTTATTGAAGCCAAACCTTCTTATCATTCAAAACCCGCCATTATTTCAAAATCAAATTTCTTCTCAACAGTAAGTTTTAGCTGCAGGGACATAAGCTGCTACCTTGTTCAAATTTACCCCCTTCTTTTTGTTCAAATTTGACCCAGTACGTACATTTTGTTATTATGGAAGAAGGAGAAGTGTAATCAGACAATTTAATGCGAGAAGGAGTGTAGTTACTTCGTATGTTAAAATGACGTAAGTGTAGTTATTGTAAAGATATGCTACAGATCTCTTTTCTCCAGAAGCTTACAATCTCTGAGATGAATTTTTACTTTGGTACGCACAAATTACATCAAGTACCATACTTCGCCAGGCAAAGCACAGAAATGGTAAAAAAAAGACAGCTGTGTGGCATGATGTTTGCAATTTATAAATGTTGGACAAAAGAAATTTCGTTTTATATATTAACAGTTATCTCCACTGTTGTAAGGTGCCCTCCGTTCAAATGTGCCCCGCCTCTCCCTTACACAGCGCGAAATATAATTCAGCTGCTTTTCTATAATCAACATGGGATGGTTGGGGAGTTCTCACTTCGAACTCACGCGACACATTATCCTTGAGAATATCTACGACGGCGTACGGATTGTAAGCACAGTACCATGGTGGTCCTTCACCAAGTACTGTCTAATGGGCAACACGCGAGTAGTTATAAACACCGCGATGTTTTATCTAAGTTACGCAACCCGCATGGCTTGAGTGATGATTGGGTTGCATGCATTCCGGCGCTTTTCGTATCTTTACCCCAGACATCGACACACATACAGTACATATGTGGCTCTGAATGCATATTCCGACAATTTGCGAAACAAAAGCTTCCGTCTGTGTTCTATCAGTTCTAAACCGCACGCTTGGTGCAAATTTTGGGGCGATTAGAAGTGGCAAAATTGCAGAGTTCCCTTGTAAGCTTATGTTGCAGTCGCAATGAAACATATAAAGAATATGGACTTTAATAAACACAATCAGGTTGTAATTTCCATGGTGCTTTACAATTAGAAGATAAAAGCATGTTTATCTTTCTTTTATTTTAGCCTCTAAATATTCAGTCATTTGGCGTAGCTTAACTTTTGGATTTTTTTCATATTTCTCTGTAGATATCAACTAATAAACCTTTTTTTTTCATTCATTTATCGTTTAACGGCAACCGTTCTCAAACTCCACATCGATACAAAGCACTTTTTTTTCTAGGAATGTTAATAGACAAGTCTGTCAGGCAGAAAATACTATATTACCAAAGTAAAAAAAAAAATGCGAAAAAATCCAATACAGAATATTGCAAATTCATCACACAGAGATAAACTAACTATATAAGCTTTGAAAAAACAGAACAGAAAGGATGGAGGGCTTTGATAGAGTTTTCATTTGAAATAAAATCCAATAACGATCTGTTCCAAGTGGAGAGCTTTCATATCATATTATGAAGAAAGAGAATTTAAAATACGTATAATGTAGTAAAGATCTGTGCGACTGAGATAATCAAATTAAATAGATTAAATCATATTTAACAACGTGAAATGAGTACAATCAATAGTGTAGTTCCTTTGCAGTTAGATAAGTCAATCAAAAAAGGCCTTTGGATCAATTCGTATAAAAGCTAGAAGCCAAGGGATGCAAGCAACACTGACGAATTATAAATGTTACAGGTAATCTTTTATATTTACCCCGAAACATACGTGACAGAAAATTGTCATTTTTTTAACATAGACACATTAAATTTGGGTTATATGTAAAATATTACCTTGTACGTTATAATTGATCAATGTCATTTATATCCCTTGGCTTCTGGACCCATACATCAATTTTACGCGCAATCAGGGCGAACAAAAACCTCTGAAGAAATTCACAGATTAAATACCTTTATCTGTTAGGTTTCATTACCTTCTTCTTCCTTACTCAGATTAGTGGTCTAGTGGTTACAGTTACGTAGGTTCTTAAACATGATAGATACAACAGAATAGTTTTGTTGCCATGAATGATGTAAATAATATTTCACTGCCAAAATTAATTACAAACAAAACCCCAATTGTCTTGGTATTAAAAATTCGTATTTCCAATAGAATTTTATTTGTGGTGACAATTTCATACAAGAATGAATGAGTTAATAGTAATGACTGGCTTAGACGCCTTTTATGCACGAGTGTTTCTACGCGCGACATGAGAAAAAGCACAAACAGAGCATTCTGTAAAACAAGGAAAGCCAGTTGGTGGTTTTGTGCAGCTCCGTTGACGTTTTCTGCTGTCGTGTACTGAAAGAAAATCGTTCGTGTTTTAGAGAACGCGAGAAGCAAAACAATGGGTGTGTTTATAAAGACTCAGGTTTTGTTTTTAAGCCAAAATGTAGTGAGGCCTTCTTAAGACCAGTTGCTCAGATATCACCCTATCACATGCACAATACCCATTGGCTTTATTCTTCTTTCCTTCTTCTTCTGTCTTTTTTCTGCAGCTACTCCCGCAACATGTTCGAGCCTGTCTTCTTGCACACGCGTTGAAACGCCCGTGCGTAAAAGGGGTCTTAATACTTCTCAATCAGTTATACTGAAAATAGGATTTGAAAACAGTGTACATGGACATAAATTAATAAACAAATATATTATAGCAAAAAAAAGTAAAAAAAAAAAAAAAATTTTTTTGGAGAACAAATAAAAATGATTCTAGATGGATGAGTAGCTAGTTACCTTTCTTTCTTGTAGGTACATGAATATGATTTCATAGATGAAGCATGTATTTACCAGAAAAGGGGGAAAGACGTTCTTATCTTAATTTACGTACATATGGTAGAGGCTGTGAGAGGACATTGGGTTCTGCGAGGATACAGAAATTAAATATAAGATTCAAATATCGCAGAACGAAGGAAAAAATAAAATACAAATTTACTACATTATTCATTGCACATAGAATTCCACAAAATAAGATTTCAACTCGAAATTACTACTGATATTTCGAGAAAATGATTCCAATATATTCCCTAAAGAACAGTTTATTGTCTTCTCCATAGAGCAAACATTGGTATTGACAACAAAAATCGACAATGCTTGGCTCAATTGAACTGCGACAAAGATATGACGATGAAAACTATATTAAATAAGAATTTTGTCCTTTTCATTAAAGTGAAAACATAATAAAATCCATTTCTCTGGCCTAATGACTTAATAATACTTTATCGGAGAGTATTTTTAGGTCCAGAAATATACACTATTAACAAAGTAAACCTATTCATTTACAACAACAGTTGCTAAGTGCCTTTCCAAACAAAATAAGTATTTTCTTTCTTAAAAAAAGGAACGATGGTACAACCCTAACGTTGCCGCTTTTGAGGTTTTGAATAGCATTGCATTATGGGAGAATGTAGTTCCAAAATTACGTCACAATGGGAATATTACTAGGATCTCGCTCGATATCAATAGACGGTACACATGGCTTAATCCCTTCCTTATGGTGCTAATTATGAAACTGACTTCGATTCCAGCCTGAAATTTGTGTCCGAAAGCTCAAACTGGCGGAATTCAATATGGCGTCTGACACGCACTTATTACCTCTTTTCTCTTCTCGAAGAATTCTCATTTTAAAGGGAAATCTATACGTAAAAAAATGATCAGCACAGAATAATGAAGAAAATTCATTATTTAAATATTTTTTATAGTGGTAACTGTTTTCGAAAAAAAAATAATCCAGATGACCGCTAAGAACCATCTCAAATGAACGTTATTCGAGAAAAGAAGAGTTAATAGGTATGCATCAGACGTCATATTCAATTACGCTATTTTGAGGCTTCAGACACATATTCCAGGCTGGCATCAAAGTCAGTTTCACAATTAACATCATAAGGAAGAGATTAAGTTATCTACTGTACATTGAAAGTCAGTAAGATTTTTTTTGACAGGTTGCCCCCTATACCAGGGGTGACCAAGATGGATTTTGGGGGCGCATTATAAAAGGCCAAAGAGTTCTGGAAAGAAACAAATCAAGGGGTATCAAATTTCTTTATATTTTGAGAAAGAAATACGTTAAATTAAATTATCTTCATATTTGTGTTTCAGTAGTTGTACTATCTTCAACGATATTGCTTATGTAAGTAAACCAACCTATTAAGTATTAATAAAAATAACCACAGGCCAATTTTAGGCCAAGTCAGGCTAGATTCTCCGGGGGACTGCGCCCCCATGATGCAGATCTGCCTCACACCTCCTGGAGGCTTGGTCCCCCATAGGGGTGGTTTGCCCCATTCATTGTAACCTACTCGTGATGGTACACCTTCGTACCAAACTTAGTTTTTCTAACTTCAGTGGTTTGGAAAATGGGTTTTTGGGCGACCATTTTGGATTAAAGATCGCGACTTTTTTATAACGTTTTCTTATATTGTCGTGACTTATTCGTGATGGTACATGTTCATACTAAATTTCGTTTCTCTAGCTTTAGTTTGTTCGAAATATTCCCATAAACACCGAAGATATAGGGAAAAGTTATTTTTCAAGATGGCGACCGAAGTTAGCTCCAACACATAGAAACCGCTAAAATACATGATAACAAATTAGACACATCATTCGGAGACAAAATACTTTTGTTTGGCCGAAATATGCCTCCTGTATGAATCTTATTCGGTAATATTGGATTCAAGATGGCGAGTGTTTGATCATTTACCCTTGCCTGCTATATTGGATTCAAGATGGCGACATTTTTAACATTTATTATTTTTTTCGTTACCTACTCTTGATGATACACCTTGATGCAATTTTTTTTTCTCTAGCTCAGGCGATTTGGGTTGTGCACTCTATACAACAATATGTTTTGCAGCCATATTGGGTTCAAGATTGCGACTTTTAGAAGAGTTTCATAACCTACTGTCATGATACATAATCATTCCAAATTTCGTTTCCTTACCTCTAGCAGTTCATGTGCACTCACGGAAATATGATAGACCGCCATATTGCACTTAGGATGGCAGCTTTTTTAATATTTCAAAATATTTTCGTAACCTACTCTTTATAATATAAATTCGTACCAAATTTGGTGTTTCTATCTCCAGCGGTTTAGGCTATGCACAATATACAACAATAGGTTTGGCGGCACTTTTGGATCCAAGATGGCGACTTTTCCAAAATGTTGTAATATTTTCCTAAGCTACTCTCGATGATACAACTTTGTGCCAAATTTCATTTCTCTATCTCAAACGGTGTGAAAAATTGATTTTTGGGGCGCACAACTTTGGATCCAAGATGGCGTTTTAGTTTAAATTTAGAAATATTTTCGTAACCTACTCATGATTATACAATCATACCAAATTTCGCTTCACTAGCTCAGTCGGTTTAGACTTTGAACCCAAGACAACAATACGTTTGGCGGACATTTGGGATCCAAGATGGCTACGTTTTCAAAATTTATGATTTTTGCCGTTACCTACTCTTAATTACACAATTTCATACCAAATTTGGTGTTTCTAGCTTCACTTGTTTGGCCTGGGAGTTTTGATCAGTCAGTGAGTGTGTCAATGAATCTAAGACCATGGGTATGTATATATATGTATATATATATTGGATTTTCTGTTTCTTACGAAGACTAAAAGTAATGTTTCCTGACACGAAAAAAAACACAAAAAAATGTTAATTAAATCAAACTAAATAATTATTTTCCTATAATTGCATGTATTAACACATATTTATGCCAGATATTATTTAGAAAACTTACCGGAATGTTACCAAAACCAATACTGCTGCCGTGCAATTAGTAGAGGTATCCTCAAAGACTATGGGAAGATATACCCGAACAAAAATATATTTGTGAAGGAAAACAGCTTCACCATTACCACCCTGAGGTTGAAGATGAATTACATCGACAAGGCTCAGAGATGGAGAGATGACGACATTTTGAATGTCTGTCTTTAATGAGAGAACACAGAGCTGACAACTCTACACCGCTAAATCATGTCAAGAAATAGTAACAGATGGTTCATGGATTCTCCTGGGGTAAAATATTCCGGAGGTAAACTAGTCCCTCGTTCGAACCCTTTGCGGGGACTGCTTCAGAGGGCTCCCAAACCAGCATTAAGAAATACCGTAGAATAGGAACGTGGAACGTACGAACGTTTTACCAAGTGGGCGCTCTTCAGGTGGCGGTACGTGACGTGAGACCGAAAAGTACCACCTAGACAAATTAGCGATACAAAAAGTCCGGTGGGAGGGTCAAGATAGTATCAGACAGGGCAAGTACGCTTTCTACTATGGAGAACACAGTCTCATAATATTAACTGTGTTAGGTGATTTCAACGCCTCCGTATAACGGAAAGAAAATAACATGCCAAATCTGTACAAAGGTGTAACCTCGTTAAGAAAAGATTACTAGGCTAGGTTAGGGATGATTAGAAATGAGCGGAGACCTTGGAATTAAATCTTGGAATTGGAATTAGATCTTGGATCTTGGAAATAAAATTATCGATGTGTGGAAAATCTATCTCGAGAAACTTCTTAATGTACACAGCAGAGAACAAACATAAGAATTTGACATCTATACCGCAGATCCGTGGGTACCCGAACCTAGCGAGATCGAGGTTGAAATGTCGATAAAGAAATTTAAAAAAAAATTCAAATCACCGAGAATAGACAGTGTTCCAGCAGAATGATTTAAAGCGGGAGGAACGGCACTAATCAACGAGCTGCATAAATTGATAAATATTATATGGAGAATAGAGGAGTTTCCAAAGATGTGCAAAACCTCAATAATAGTTCCTGTTTATAAAGAAGGCGATAAGTCGGACTGTGATAATTACCGCGGAATCTCGTTACTCCTAACATGTTACAAAGTATTAAGTAATATACTGCTAACTCGCCTAATCGTATAAGTAGATTAAATAATATGAGAGTGCCAATGTATATTTAGAAGAAATAGATCGACGTTGAACCAGATTATTGTCTTGAGAGAAATCTTGGAGAAAAAAGGGGATGCAATGGGACTGTTCACCAGTTAATCAGGGACTTCAAGAAAGATTATGATTCTATCAAAAGGAAAAAGTTGTACAGTCTCCTTGTACGATTTAGAATTCCGAAGAAAACTGGTTCAACTAGTGAGGATGTGTCTCAACGACTCCATAAGCAGAGTACAGGTCAGCGAGTTTCAAGATTCGCAGCGGATTTGAAACAAGGTGATACCTTTTCACCACTACTGCTATCTTAAAAATAAAAGAAGACAAAAAGGGACTAATGCTGAATGGTTCGCTTCACCTGTTCCTGTACACGGATGCTGTAGATTTAATAGGGGAAGATAATATGGGCCGAAACGGGACGAGAACTTTACGGACTATACGACTCTAGGAATAATTAAAAAGCGACGACTAAGATGGGCAGGTTAAGTAACTCGGATTGGAGAAAAACGAAGATTATAATCCATCTTACTTGAAAATAGGGAAAGAAAGAGACCGTTGTGAGTACCGACATAACGTTGGGAGTACAATATTAGAAGATATATTCGAGAAGTGTTTGTGGTGAAAGCTGGCTTAATGTTGCCCAGGATAGAATCCTATTGCGAACGTTTGTTACTGCGGCTATGAACTTGCGAGTTCCGTAAACCATAGAGTGAGTAAGTAATAATTTATAAATTTTGAAGTTAACACTATCAGCGAATATTACTTCAAATTTTTACAAGAAAACAATTTTTGTTTCTCTAAAAATTCATCTCGAATCATACAACAAATGAAAATTTTAATGAACGTTAAAATTTTACTGTAGTTTGACGATGACATTATTAAATTCTCAAAAGTGTACCCTTCTGCTACAACATGCGAATGACATCTCTTATTTAAGTCTTTATTCGTTATTTACAATATTGATGTATAAGAGAATGAAAGTTCCTAATATAAAACTTTATAGTTTCATAATGTATCAGTTCTGTCAAGGTTAAAAGGACAATTTATTGGTTAATAGCCTCGCAAGTAGCACTAGGGACATCTAGTGTGCTCTTATCAATTACCGGATGGAAGTCCTGTATAGGAATACCTTTATACTGTAAGGAAAATACTGGATACGACAGAATGCATGATCATAGTTCGTATTTGTATCATAGTTCGTATTCGTATTCGTATCAAAGTACTTTAAAATCTTCTTCATTTCAGGAAGTTGTACACTTGTGGACGATCAATAGCACGCGTATACATAAAAAGCAATGTAAATGTTTTGATTTTCATAATTATTCTTGTTTGTTGAAGCTGCTACTTTGGTCTTATAACTTCCGGAATTACAGTTTTAGCTAGTTAAATAAGTCAAAAGCGTGAAGAATTTTTAGAGCATTGAGTGTGTATGTTGTTACTGGTCACTTAGTCCATGGCGTATACAGCAAAGAAGAGACTGAGGGACACAGAAATACTTGACTGCTTCACCTTTTCCTGCTACCTTCCCTTACTTGTTGTGTACATTTATGGACTAAGAAGAATGTACTTCTCTAACGGAATATCCTTTAATTAGTAATTGCTAAGCAAAATCTTTTGGTTGTTCACCTTTTCTCACACTATTTAGTGATTTGGACACACTTTCTACAACGTTTTTAACATCCTTTATCTTCAATTTTATTCTGTCTCTCTTCTTTTCAATCTATTTCTATCTTCCCTCTTTTCTCTGTTGCTCTTTTTCTTCCTTTCCTTCGTCTGTTCTCTCAATTATCCTTCTCTTTTCTCCTGCTATCCTTATTCGGTTTATGCATATCACTTCCTCTTTCTCCATCATTTCTTTGTTTACAATTTATCTTCGCCTCTCTCTCTCCCTCTTTTCGTAATTTCTCTCATTTTATTGTTCTCTGTCTAGCTGCTTCCTTTTAATTTTCTATTCCTCCTATCTCTCTTTGTCGTCTTGCTCTTTTCCATGCTTCTTCTCTGTTTTTCTGTCTCAACATTTCATACTGTTTATCCATATATCTATCTCTTTCATTTTTCTTCCCTTACTATTATGTTTCTCTTCATAATGATCTTTTTTTTTTGCTTGGCCTCGTCCTTCGTGACTCTATACTTTCCTTTCCTACCTTTGTGTGTGCAGTAATACAAATTATTCTAAATATCTCGGGGAAGATCTAAATGTCACCCCAGATCTAGGCCGCTATTACTGCACTAATATTAAAACAATGAAAAGAACCATGGCACTTCTTACTGTATACTCTGATTTATTGAATATCGGAGAAAAACGGCATAATCTTCGAAATAGTAATATCTGATAGCAATCATTACCACATTCCTTGGGGCAAGTAGATTCTGTACACAAAGCACTTCTTAAAACAATCATTAAAAAAAGTTGACATCTTAGAATACCACATTATAGATGATTTTGTACCAGTAATACCTCAGAATAATAAAGGACACATGATCTAGAATCAAACATTGTTGCCAAGACATGTCGTATATAAAGAACATCATGGAAGGTAGACATTACCATAGTGTGCCTCTCACTTTGTCCCCCTTTTGTCTCTCGCATACACAACCTACATTCCTCTTAGCGTTGAGCTGCTTGGACTGTATGTAATGATGACTTTTATGAATTCTTGACTTGATAGAATACGGGAATATGAATGTGAGAGGAAAAGTCAGGGTCTAGTTTGAAGGTAACTAAGGAAAAACATTGGAAAATACCAGTCAAACAAGGACCTTCCGTATGCGCAACCAATCCTGTAGAATCTCATGCACGGCGATTCAGTACTTTCTTTTCCTTATTCCCAGTCTATTTATCATCCTCTTAAATTCTGTTTCTTTGTTTGTTCATCATCGAAGTTGACTTTTGGTCTATGACTCTACCTTCCCTTCTCCATTCCCTTCTTCCTATATTCGTTATCTCCATGTATGTCTCCTTGTTCTATCCCTGTCTCCTTTTATTACACGCTTTATATTAACATGCTCTGTAATCATCTCTGGTACAAATCTTGTAAATTATTTTTAACTCACTTCCCATCATCCGATTCCTTTGAAATTTTGTAAACTTGCTTGCTTCCGCTAGCAATTCAATCATTAGATATACGACAGAATAATCCAGTTAACTGTAGTTAATTAATTATTAAAATAATTGGAAATTATCCTTAAAGATACGCAACGCCGCATCTATTGTGTGAAGTTTGGGTTGCATATCTCACAGGGAGTTTAATATTCATCGATTATGCATAAAGAAAATAATTGAAAAAGGATTTTTAAAAAGAAACACGCTTTTTAAGGTGGATTAAAAGGTAACAACATAATAAATTGAATTAATCTTATGAATCGGAAAATAAAAGCGTGGGTGCTCTTGCTTACCTTATGATAAAATCATAATATCTAAGGATACCCACGCTTTTATTTTCCGATTCAAATGATTCATTCAATTTATTATTTTTTTACTTTTTAATCCATCTTTAAAAAGAGTGTTTTTTAAATATATATACTTTTTTAATTATTTTTTCTTGTCCTTTCATTGTTCATCTATCTCTCGCTCTCACACTTACGTGTCCTCCTTCCCTTGCTATCCACACACTTGTTTTCGATTTTTTCGTGTCTGTTACTCTTCCTCTCCTAAGTTATATGTTCATTCTATTCTTCTTGTGTATCTGTTACTCCTATACCCACTCTGTGTGGCTGTGGGGGAAACTTGGGTGACAGAGATTGTGTACGAGTGTGTTTCGTAAAATTGATTGTTTTCTCTATATTTTTTTTTAGAAAATAGAGATATCTTCTGTATTTCAAGATGACAAACAATTCCAAAGCAGCTTACACAATAGTACCCCCTTAATAAACGTAACAAACAAAGAACGACATTCTGATTAGAATTACAAGTCTCTGCTTTTAGTTAGTTAACTGATCTTCTTCGATCGACCAGTTCAGTCTGCTTTTTTCTTACTCTTTTTTATCTTTCTGTTATGATTAATTCTTTTCTTAAGTTTCTGCTTTTTCTTTTCTTTCAACAGACGGTCCTGTCCAAGTGCTAATGAATCTAGAAATAGTACGTGATCTTACGGTGAATGAAATGGATGGGGTAAGTATGAGGTGAAAAAAAAAATCTTTAAAATAAATCCATTGTAAATTGAATTCATTCCTGTTGGAATTAATATTATCATTCGGGACGAGTATATACGATTTTATAAATTCGTTCTATTGAAGTGGGATCCGAACCACTGCATTTAATAGACTCCCAACTTGTTTAAGCGAAAAAAGAAACTAACCGAGAACTGAGCATTAAGATTATACTGTAATTAGTTTAATTACACAATTATTTTTAACAATACAGAATATGAACATCTGGCAGTACAAAAGTTGTCACTAACACATCACAGAACATATGCTCTTCAGGAGACTACTGTTTTATACAACAACTTGCTGATTTCGCGCTCGTTGGTGCAGGGTCCAGATGTTTTTCGAATCCACGGGGAGGGGTGTGTGTGGTGAACCAAGAAACTAAGATAGCTGTTGCTAATGAATGATAGCTATGCCAAATTTGTCCACTTGGAGGTAGTCAACCCGGCAAACTATATTGTGGTGTGGGTTGCTCATACTATAAGGATATATCAGACACTCATGATCTATTAACTGATTTACATGTCACCGCTTCCCACCGCACCCATAGGGGTGCTAGGGGTGTCTTACCCCCACAGTAAATTTTGTAGATTGTAAGTGACAAGCGTACCAACTTTGGTAAAAATTGTTCCAGGCTTTTCAGTTATGCTCGGACATACAAACTCACAAATATGTAACTAACAATCATACTTTTCAATCATGGAATGCTTTAGTAACACAAGATAAGTACATTTCTGAAATAGCTGGAAGTAACATTTTTTTCTGACTGTTTTCAAGTTTGTTAAAATAGCGTGTTCGATTTTTTTTTCAGAACTTTTGAAAATAGAAATGTTAAAATTAACTTTAATATGTTATTAACCAAGAATGCTAGATGGTGAAGATAACACCAAAATTTAAAGAAATCGTGTAGTCTACGTCACAACTAAATCCTTTTATGATCGGACCACGCCTGAGTAACAACAAGCCAGGTTCTGGATGTCGAATTGATGCTTACATTCAATAATATGTTCGTGGACAGGCAACATATTCCATACACTTTTACTTTATCATCCTTCTTATTAATAATGTGCATTATTAATGACCTGCTGCTACAGTAGATCTATCAGCAAATATACAAATAATATATCCAGTTCATCTATTTCAGTAATGAAAAAAAAATATTGAATAATAGAAAAATCTTGTATCAGTGTGATCGAGTTTCATAGTTTACAGCTATTTTACACGTATTAAAAATATTCCCGTTTCAATGTTACGTTGGAATCATTCAGCCCCAAGGGTATCTAAATATGGCTACCAAACCGTTTTAATTTTGATTTCCAAACCATTTTAATAAATCAAGGAAACAAAGTACGTCTTCTGCTTGTTCCCCTGGAACTG
>JAGDQP010046962.1:0-15159 GCA_022664845.1 Lepisma saccharinum
TAACTTATATAGGGGAAGTAGCACGGCAGAGCTGAAATCAGGTAAGTTTTAGTGACCCGCCCTGACCGGGACATACGTAAAAACTTTGTAAACTTTGTTTCTATATGGCCTAGTCTAGTAACTTTGGACTTCGGCCCGTCACGATTCGCTCTTTAGCTGTTAAAATCCACACCCATGCCCCTGCCGGGACTCGAAACCGGGACCACGAGCCGATGGCCTACCGCCGCACACAGCTCGGATACCAGGACATACGTGATCCGGTTTAAAACTTAATCCGATTAACCCGGTCTGAGAATAATGAGCAGGGAACCGGACTTTCAGTTGCCGGTTGTGTATTCTAACCACTACGCTACCATAGCACGGTCAACTTTCTGTATATATGAGTTGGCAAAACGGTGTCTTAACACAAGTCCGCTCTGTTCATTTTCTCTCCTACAATGTGAAAATGCTTTTGCGAAAAGTAACAGCTTTTCTATTGTGTTTGTGAAGTTCCAGTACTCCTGTCTCAAGATTCTACTATGTAAGTATCCCTTTTCCTACCTTTTTTACCATCTTATATGTAACGCTTTTCTTTTGTATTTGTAAAGTTCTTGTACACCTGTCTCGGTATTCTAATATGTAAGTACCTTTTTTATTATCTTATATATAAATAATAAATCACAGCCATATTGAATCCACTACTGGATGAGACCTCTCCCCGGAGGGAGGAGATTGGTCTTTGCTCCCACGCTGACCAGACGGGTTGGGGAGGAGAGTCTAAGCTCTCACTGTGATCGTCACTATCTTTTATTCATAGCAGCTCCCCAATTGCACCACGATGCTGGGTGGGCACCGTTAAATGTTTTTACTTCTCTCTCCTTGGATGTAATGTATCTGATGTGTCTGGTTGTTTTTAGTTTATTTAAATATTTAATTACCTTATTATCTAATAGCTCCCAAAGAAAAGATCATTTAGTTTCTTTCATTTGTTAAAATCTGTATAAAAAAGACAGTTAAGTAAGACTACAGACAATGACATTTTAAAGAGTTAGAACCTCTGACGGAACACTTCCATTATACTCACTTCAGTTCATTTGAATGAATCACATTACTTTATTTCGATTCCGGCTCTATAGAATCGTTCAATCACGTAAGAATCGATGTAGTAAACGATGTTTACGTTAAAATGCATTTTTAGTATTTAAATTTTATGATTTCCATTGTTGTGTTTTCATCATAAATAAATTTATTTCGTTTCTTTATAACAATATAAATTTAAAAAATATTAAAAATATAACAATAAGAAATGTTTAAATTCATAAATAACAATAATCTAATCACATTCTAAGCAATCTTCTCATTAGAAAAACGTATTGTTTTGTGTTAACGGAGAAAGTCAGTGTGCGTGTTCGAGTGATTTAATATTTTATTCTTATATATTGTAAGATGTGAGCAAATGTTAGTGTTACTATTAATCTATATCAGCAAAGGATTGCATCCCAAATGAAAACTCCAAAATCAGGAAGAAATGATGGACGTTTTTATGAATACCTGTTTTACCAAGTAGGGGTATCTTTTCAAAGTTATGTGAAAATGACGACCTTATAATTACAATGCAAATTAAATATTTCATAATAACTGCAAACGCGGTAGAAGTCGAGTTTAACCGAGTGCCTTAATTAGTGACCGTGGGAACGTGGAGGTTAGGTAAGGTTAGGTACGGTACTTTACACTTTCGTTTGTTTGTTTAAAAATACTGTAAACTCGACTTCTACCGCAAACGCGATGAAAACAATCCTATTAATAAATTCATTGATATTTTAACCCTCAACTTTTCTTGGTGATTATCACATTAATCTACATTAGGAGCTCAACGTCTTGTTATTAATTATGTTACATCGTTTAAAAATATTCTATTGAATTAAATTTTACATTTATTTTCTAATTATATTTTACATTAACTGGTGTTTAACTAAATACAGTTTAGTTAGGTTTGACAGCATATTAAGTTCAGATTACATTCGATAAAAATGCTTGTAAGAAAAACACACACACCACCAGGGAAGGGGTCACATACACACACCTCAACCAACTAAAAGCAGAAAATTTGAACCGTGTTACCCAAGAACACAATAAGGTTCAATACGGGACAAGCGCCGGGCAAAAACAGCCTAAGTGCCGAACATGAAAACACTCCGGACGCCCAGTGAAGCCTCGTCAAACTTCACAACTAGAAGGTGCCCCTGTGTGTGTCTTCAGTAGGACCTACAGTTGAAAACTGCAACAGTGACATTTGTCGTATTCTGGCGAAAAGAATAGGAGAAATAAAAGTTTTAATGTACTACCTATCTGCCAGAAGACAGCGGTATTGTCCCCTAGTGTACAAGGTCACTGTAGAAAATATTAAACTCAACCAACGTGAAAATCCATAAGAAAACATTAAAGCATTGAAAGTTTAATGTGTGTGCACTCACTTTATTCAAAAGAAAATTCAGTTCACTACAACACTTGTACTGTACGCGACAGTGTAAGTTAAAAATAATATCTACGTAAAACATCATTATTATTATTCAAATTAAGTTAAACATTAGCTACTCCTACATGCGATAGAATTTCAATAAAATTTAGTAACCCCTTTTTACTCACTGTTTATTTCAGTAGAATGACAGAAAAGTTAAGTTATTGAACACAAATTATTTCAAAATTAGAACTGCCATATTGAAGTTCACTTGAACGAAAAAAAAAAAAAAACTTTCTATTTGAGCTGAAAATTGACATTCCTTGAAGGAAGAAACACGACAGATCATATTGCGGTTTGAGAAAAAAGTGTTTGAAAATCACTATTCAGTTCATGGAAAATCATTATGCTATACAGTAATCGAAAATTATGCTTTAACAAAATCATTTCATTTTGAAATTCAAGTCCAAAATTTCTTGTTTTGTAAAATAATATGAGAATCACTGTTTTACATGTAGACGCTTTCAATCATAATTACAAATATTCGAAAATTCTTATCCCTTCCTGCTATATCACTTTCACTATAAACTATGGACCAGTTCCACTGAAAGCACGTTTTGAATTTCAATCATTAAACAATGAACATAGCAAAGTAAGATTTTGACATTTGTACGTATTTTTCGAAATAAATATTTAAAATTTCGTAACACAGATTCGGATATTATTTTGGGTTTAGCGATCTAGACAGCTCTGAGACAGGTTGAAATTTAACGTAAAACAATCGAACGGAACTAAAGTCGACGAAACAGAGCACGAACAGAACGAATAAAACATGGTGAGCTCATGGTACTAAACCTATCGCATGAATAGCTAAAGAAATAACTTAACTGAAATGAGTGCATAAAGCACAATGTTATTTAGAAATAATAAACTTTAAACGTATAAGGAGAGAAACTGAGATCTGTTGACGGTTTTCGGCTTATATAAATCAAAGCATTATGACTATGGACGACCCATGTTCCCTTACCTAGTTTAGCTTTGCATAGCTAAGAAACAACCTTGCACTGAAAATCTCATAATAAAAATATTACACATAGTGCACGAAACAATTATCACTGTCGAAAACAGAATTTAGATATGTTTAATATTGCTTAGTCCAAAACACAAAAGACGATAAAAATATTCACTGAAATTTCAAAGATGTCTTCCTGTTGGAACAACAAGCAGAGTAGAATTGCACGACGAAATTTAGGTTTCAATATAGCTGCTTCGGTAAGCGAACATGGTATTGTATTTAACTCTTCCACAAATTTAGACTTGGGCAGGCGCACTGATTTAAAGCCCGATAAAGAGATTCAAACGTAAACTGTAAATATAACTTTACAGAGTATCAGTTGCCTGCTATATCTTCCTGTTAGTACAGCATAGCATCTCTCTACTACACACCTTCTTCCTCGACAGATGACGAAAGAAGGCGTAGGAACAAAACGAACCAGAACAGATCTCGGTTTCAAATCAAATAAACCAGTAATATCTAACCTTTTGGCACACTGAACGAAAATTCAAAAGCATTGTATATTTAAAAACTGGAAATAAATGAAATATCAATTAATATAAGAAAATTAATAAATCTTACGAGCAAGGATTCTTCTTGGCGGGAAGATTTGCCAATAATAAAGAAACACATAACTAAGATGTGCCAAGATCCTGGTCCATTTACGGATGCTGACACTATCATTCAATCAGAAAATGAGTAATACAAGGAAGGCGGAAGGAAGATACGTCATAAAGTAGTTCGAGAAATAAACCTTGCGCCAGGATAACTAAACAAAAGAAAACCGAAGTATTATACCTTAGCTCGAAAACATAAGGAAAATATGGTCAAAGTATATTGATGACACTGAGAGTAAATAAATCTTTTGGCTTTGAAGCTCGGTACAGTAAAAATCATGACAATAATAAATAAAACAAATCAAACGGAGCTTCAAGACCGTTACATGCTTTCCAAGAAGAAACCGAAACCACCATCCAGTTCCAGTGTTTTGATTCTAAAAATGAATCGAACCACTGGAAATGGATGGTGATTCCGGTTCCTCAGGAACCGAAGTTAATATAATGGAGTAGCTTCACTCTGACAATAGTATCGATGAGCTGTCTCACTATGACCTCACAATTTTTGAAGGGTGTGCGCTGAATGGCGGAAGCGATGAGCTGGACGGAGTGCGACTAACTGCCTACACAATTGTTCGTAACTCGCGTTGAAATTGAACAAGTAAGTGGTGTGTTGGAGTCTGGAAAAGGAGAAAAGTTTCGTTCCGATAACTGAGAGATCTGATTTTGAAGTTACGTTATTTCAAGAAAAGAACTAAGTCAGTGATATTTCTATGTAGTTGTGTGAATGCTGTTTCTTTTCTTAACAACTATAGCTAGCATATTCTGGAAGAAGACGATTACTTTGTAAGCTAATATGACATGTCTCAAGGACGACAGCTAACAAGACTGGTATTAGGCGAATGTTATTGCGAAGAAGCTATTTAATGCTTGAGTAACTGCATTAATCGTATTTCCATTTTGATTTATATAGTATCTTAGGTGATCCAGAAATTCGTGAAGTTAAAAGGAGAAGGGAAAATGTGCCATTCTTCCCTAATTCTCTAGTAAAATGGTGAGAACGTTTATTTTCCTTATACGTATTTATATTGTAGTCGAAATTCTCAACGTTATACTAGTTAAGTTCACTGCCAAAGCTACATCGTAACTAAAACAATCAAACATATAATCGCGGCAGCATATCTGTAATCTACTCGTTTACCTGCACATTAACATAGAAGCTGAATACTGCTAATTCAGGAGTAACTTCTCAATCATTTGAAAACACTTCTCATCTGATATACTACAGGTATTTTCCAGAACGAAATACCTAAGCAAGGACTATTGTTGTAACAGAGAAACAACTCAATCAAAGACTAACTTCTGAATCAAAAAGCTCTTTCGGGCATGTTACATGTATTCAGCATTCTGTCTACAGCAGCTCTTCCGTCCTTACTTCTCTGTCTTCTGTTTGAAGGCACCACTACAGTGTAGTCGAAACTCTCAACGTTATACTACTTAAGTTCAATGCCAAAGATAAATCATAACTAAAACAATCAAATCTATGACTGGAGCAGTATCTGCAATCCACTCGTTTATTTCCGCATTAACATACATACTACATATTGTTGATTTCCTGGGAGCTGTCTGTTTACACAGAGCAATCCATAAGTAATTTCTCAATCATATACAGCTATTCAAAAACATTTCTCAACTAACCGCAATATTCTGTAAATATTGTGTAATCTTCTAGACAACTCAATCAACCCAAATATAATCACAATTATACAGTCGTAAGGTTCTAGGTCGCAAATGCAATGCTTCAAATCTTATGAAACGTTAAATACTCTACAATAGCCATCACCATATATATTATGTAAGGCAAACTAATACAGTTCATAATAATCTAGACTTTCTTTACTAATTCTTTTCATAAAGATATTGTAATAGGTAGTGGATTAACAGGTTAGTGTGTCAACAGAAACCACAACAAAAACAATCCATGTATACAACGAGGATTATAAAAAGCTGAGTAATCACTTTAAGAAGCAGACGAAGCCGGCTCCAAACGTTGAGGCTGGGAAGTACGGGAAACACGCCTACCAGAAAGGATTATAAAAGGCCCAACAGGAGCCTACAAAGTATCACTTGATCAAAAGAGACTTAGACGTACAAAGTCACTGCACAAAGAAGTGAACCACAGATAAATCATTACAAGCCCAAGTTCCGGACCCTCGTTTTAGTAACTGTAAAGTATCTTGTATATCGCATATTTAATGGAACTTTTATAATAAAATTGGTGTCGGATAAAAGTCAACAAGTGTCTTTGCTCTTATTATCATATAACCACTATAACCTCGATCTTACGTCGGAAGGACTCTACCTAAGATCTATTCGTACAATACGTGCAATTACGTTTTTACTGATGAAGTAAATAACAACCAACTAAAGAACATTACGTTCGAACAAACGGGATTCGAACAGCAATAGCACAGAACAATGCGTGGTGGAGATCGCCTTGATCTCATTACGAAGTACTATCACATCATTATGAGGTGGTAGACGTTCGGATCTATAGAAGTGGTTACAAATATTATCACGGCATAATATAGTGAACTGCCGGGATTAAACAAGTACTATCACTTAAAAGGTTAAGAGCATACATAATAAGCCGACAACCGAAGTGACACAAATCAAAGTGTAATAGCTAAGTGTTTAACGAACAATGCACAAGTGAAACAGTTATACCAAAATTACACCATTCGAATTTAAAAAGTTTATGTGAAAAGTGTTAATCTGGAAAAAAACCAACCAACATTTTTAATTGGAAATACATCTCTGCAAGAAGAACCCACCCCCGGAAATCCATTTTGAACAATCTCATCGATCCCAGCTTCATGAAAAGAACAGAAGACTACAACCAATTGGAGGCACTGGAATCTACTTTTGTAACCTATAACAGGACGGATCCAAGGAATCCCAAGGCATGTTTCATTAAATTGTCTTAGATGTTAATTGTTCTTTTCTTAAACAAAAGCAGAGTACATGAATCATAAACTTAATTAGTAAATGCCTGTAACTCATTCTGGAAAAAAGACAGGACGAGATAGTTCAGAAACAGAAAATAATTCTGACGAAGAATTCGAAATGGCAACAAAACCGTCTTTCAATTACATTTAACGAAATATTCAGGAACAATCAATGAAGATCCTGACCATTTCTTTTATGTTATTCGAACACCTTGCTACTTTGCAAGGATGGACAAACGAAAAAAAAAGTGGAGATTCTTCCAATGTATCTCCAGGATGTTGCTTTAGACCTATATTTCAATTACAATCATTAAACCAATTGGCTGAAATTACAAATGATGAACTAAAGGAGAAACTAGTTAGTTTTAAGTCGTCCTAGACTTCCTCAGTATAAGGCAGAAATGGAAATTAATCTGGTACAGCGAAGTCCAGAAGAACCCATAGATGTTTACTTTCTTCGAAAGTTAAGAGCCATTTGGCATAACATTCCAAAGTGTACGGAAGAGGCCAAAGTCCATTACTTATCACTTGGACTACAACGAAATTTTCTCAAGAAAATTGCCCTAGAAATATTTCAAACCGTTCAGGAACTTCAAATAAAATTGCAAGCACTAGAGAAAACTCAGTATTTAACGAGGAAAAGAGATTTTGTGGAAAAAGTGCAGGCTTTCCAACTTTTGGAAGGGTTAAAAACTCAAAGCCAAAATAAGAATAATCCTTATAGACCTCAAAACCTTGCCTCAAAATCCAAGTTATAATTTACAAAATCAAACCTTCAAAATTTGCCATACCAAAACATGAACCATCAAAGTAACAGACAATCGCTAAGTTACCCTATGTATTCTCAAAATCCTAACCAACAAGATTCCAGTACACAGATGTTACCTCCATTGACTACGCAAGAACCTATTATAGGTTTTTCTAAAGGGAAACCCGAACCCCCCGGATATGAACCTATGTATCAAACCTATCAGTAAAATCTAACCTACCAAATGAAAGTGCATCAGTCTAACCAAACTATACCACAACCTCCAATTCTTTCATTCTACAATTCACAACCAAGAGAACATGGCCAATTACCTATTAAATATGTCATTGTACCTCAACCTACCAAATTGAGCAACTAAAACCTAATCAAATACAACCTAGCCAAAATGTTCATCCTCAGTCCAACTTGGAGAATATCACAAACAAATTAGCGGAGTTATCTCTACTGATAGCGAAGAACGCTTCATATAAACCGCCTTACAAAAAAAGGGTAAGAATTATTATAATAACAAAGGCAAAAATAATAATCAACAATCAAACATTAAAAGCGAAAATCAGAACAAAAATGGTAACCAAAACAATGCAAGTGGTACGATTACCGTCTGTTCAGTGTGTCATATGCCTGGACACAGTTCTTACGTTTGTTGGAATAACAAAAACAAAAGTGAAACAATCAGGGAAACGAGTGAAGTCGCCCGTCCTATCAGTAGGCAAGCGGGCGAGTAATACTAGTACAGCCGTACACACAAATTGGTCCAACTCGGTGGATATTACGGGTAATAAAGAAAATCCACAAAGAGTTTATACAGACTTTGAAACGAGTGACAACCGATCATTAATAAATATACAAATAGAAGATAGAACAATTCCTACAATTTTAGACGCAGCAAGTTCAATTTCAATACGGCCAAAACAAGAACTTCCAAAAACAGTGTGTTGATTCCTTACAAAACACACATAAGAGGAATAGCAAATAAATTATTAGAATTACAACACGTAGCATTGGTAAAATTCAACACTGACACGACATATTATTCGCATTACTTCAGAGTAATGGTAAATAGCCACCTAAGCCCCATAATGGACCAAGATTTGATAAAACGTTTATTAGCGCAAATAGACTTGGAAAGAAATGTCATTTCCTTCTACAGGAAACCAAGAAAACCTATTCTTGAAGAGCAGACATGAGCAAGACATTGCTCCATCGGTAATTATGTCACTAAAACAACACAACATGGCAAACGTTTACACAGCAACAAACACGACGATGCCAGCAAAATCCTATTTCTTTCTTCCGGTAAAAATGAATAAGAATATGAAAACTTTTTCAGCATTTCTTTACGTTACGCTACTACAGTATTTAAAAGATAAATATAAACTCCAAGTGTTAACTATGAATATGTCTGTTGATAACCCAACTATTTTAGTAATAAATCCTACAGCAAATAAAATTTTGTTGCGAAAGAATTCCCCAATAGCGTACGTTAAGGAAACAATAGAAGTTTTTCTTCACATTGAAAAACAGAAAATGGAACCGGAAAACACCTATCAGTACCGTTCTAAGCAAGAAATAGAAACCAGATTAGAGTACACTGAAATTTTTTTTAAATTTTTGTTTGATATTAATGCAGAACTTTCAGTTAGCATCAGAAATCAAATAGCCAGGCTATTATACGTTTTCTCCTACCATTTATCAGACGTCATCTACTTTAAAGAATACACGTGGACAAGGCAACGGATTTCCACGCTCGTTCACTGCCGATTCCGATTGGTATTCGGAAGCAAATTGGTCTCCAGCTTTGCCAATTAGAACAAGAAGGTATCATAGGGAAACATCTTCTAGTTCATTTTCATCTCCACTGCTCGTAGTTCGCAAACCAAATTCGCAAGATTTTCGTTTGGTTTTAAATTTGGTTAATCTTAATAAATACACAAAATATTTAACTATATCGTTCCCATCGGCGGAAGAGGTTTGAGCCAGCTTAAAAGGGAAGAAACTGATCTCAACAATAGACATACGCCAATCTTACTAACAGATACTGTTCGATAAAAAGAGTCAAAAATACACTACCTTCGAGGTAAACCATACAAAGAAGAGTTGTATGTTCCAATGAGCCGTAATGGGTCATTCGACGTCGGATTCGGCATTAATTATCGTAAATAAGGAATTACTGCAAGGACTACAGAATAGAATCACAACCTTCGCAGATGACATAGTAACAGGCTCATTTAGCAACAGCAACAACTTGCAGACTTACGTCTTCTTTTCTACTGTCTTAGGAAGCACGATTTCCGCGCAGTACCTCGAAAATTACATCTTTTTTATTCTTCTCTCGAAGTCCTAGGTTTTAAAGTAAGCGCAGACAAAATATCAATCTCTCCAAAGATTGCAAAGAAGATTATAAAGTTCCAGAGACCACGAACGAAGAGACAACTTAGAGGTTTTGTTGGCCTGTGCTCGTTCATGCGTTCACACGTAAACCGTTTCACGGACCGGATTGAATAATTTCAAAGGTTCTTAACACAATATTCAAAACTTAAATGGGATGAATCTCTGAATAAACTATTTGAACAAATAAAAGTAGATATATAAAAATGCTCCCTCACTTTCTCACTTCGAACCAAATGCACAGATAAGGGTCTATACGGATGCAAGTACATATCAAAAAGGAGGGGTTTAACATGTTATTATCCTGAAACAAATGAAGAAAAGATAGTGTCATACTGCTCACGAAGATTAATAAAGACCGAGGCTAAATACAGCACTTGGAATAAAGAATTGGCTGGAATATTTTACGTTATTCACAAACTTACTTACTACCTTCTTTATCATAAATTCACGCTTTACACAGACAACAAAATTTTGTCTACTTTACATATTCAGAACGACAGAAAAGTTCGCACGCTACAGAATTTTCCTATCAGATTTCGCTTTGAAGTAAAGCACAAAAAAGGATCAGAAATGCCCGCTGATATTTTCTTGAAATTGGAAAATCCAGGAGACATCAAGGGACAAAAATAAGAAAATCAAGAAAGCATAGAAGGACCTGCTACTAATAGGCAGAAATTGACAATGATGTGAAGACATCGGAAGACCAACTTGTATCCCGCTCAAACGCACTAGAAGACAGCGTGCTAGTAACAAGAAATTTTTACCAATGAAAAATGAAAGTAGGAACAGAGAAAAGACCCAGCTTAAAAAAACATTTCAGCCTTAAAGGGACAACAACCAGAACATACAACAACAATGCGTGCTTTAAAATACCATCATTTGAAGGATGGAATCCTTTACCACACAAGAAAACATTCAGAATTAGGCGAAATACTGCTATGTATACCAAGAAACTTAATTCCAGAACGGCTGAAGGAACAAGACGAGAACGGTTGGACATCCAGGACTTTAAAAAATATATAGGACATCATTTCTATATGTACCATCTATGAAACATACGTTGGAATACTATCTTAAACGGTGTAATGAAAGTAAAAAATATAAAACTTTCCCAAACAAGAAACGTAGGTAATATACGTGAACAATAAATATTTGATACTTTAGGTCCTGTAGTCTCTGAAACGAACGCTAGAAAATTTGTCCACATAGCAGTAGAAAATGCATCAAATTTTATCATAGCCAAGATAGTAAATTCTGTGACAGCAAAATCAATAAGGAGTTCATAGAACAATAAATAATTCTTAGATACGGATGTTTTAATTCTCTCGTATTAGACAAACATCCGGTACATTCCAGTACAACACTATGCTAGATGGGAGAAAAGTACAAATACGAGCTACGATTTAGTCCAAGGTACTTGCATTCTGGGACTGATTATGTGAAGTGGCTCAAAAAAACTCTTCAATCCGTACTTAAAATTTGTAAAAAATGACATGAAATCATGGGAGAAGTATGTACCTTATGCTATTTTTGCAATAAATTCACAAATTTGGGGTTTGCACAATTTTTCCTCATGCATGGATTTATGTCCCGTAATATGTCAGACATGCAGTTTGGTATCAGACATAGTTTACAAATATCATGGGGAAAACTCAACGACATACGTCAGAAAATAGCTGACAAAATGCACATATCCTATATAAGACAAAATAAATATTACGATAAGCATAGGTCTCAAACATCATTTATGCCTCACCAAAAAGTGTTAATTTATTTCCCATACAGATTTCCCAATACGCCAGAATACTTTACGCGTAGATGGATTGGTTCTTGCACAATTATACAACAGAAAAATAACCAATATTTGATAAGATATCCTCCGCAGTATACACAAGAAATTCAGTTAATACCGGTAGACAGAATAAAAAAATATTACGAAGAGAAGGATAAATAAGAAATTCTATTATGGAGAACGCTGCAAAAGAAACCTCCTCACGCACATTTACACACAGTGCTACAAGAAAATCCATCCAAGAGATTTATAATGCTGCTATATGTGAAGAGTTTTCATCACAGCAGCGGTATACATCGAATCCCTATCCAAGCAGGATTAAGAAAGTGGAGTATGACTTTCAAGGAAGAATACGTCACAACCAGGGGTTCCGCCCACAGCATACACAAGAGATCGGCCAGAAGCAGCACGAGTGAGATAGAACAGCGCAGGTAGAAAGACTTTTTCTCCCTCTCTCACGACGACCGAAGGAGGCAACCGGTTGACAAGCGTTCGGCACTAGCATGGCGAAGAAGTAGGAAAGAAAACAAAAGAAATAAAGATTTTAATAGAAATTAAAAAGTACTCACCAGTTAAAACATCTCAAAAGTAATGCACCTTCTTCTCTTCGCATTATACCACTTATGGTATTTTACAGTAATACTACCTTTTCTTTTTAGAATACTATTATAAGTATTAAATAAACAGTCTAAATGTTCGGATAATGTTTCTTCACTCTTACGTCCACCAAGCAAAAACCGATATGCATTCAATACGGCACGTTTACTCCTGATATCGAAATCTTTCTCTCTAAATACGACTTCACAATTAACAAATATTACTTATTGATAAGCAGCCCCATTGCTAATGACTTAATAAAACTTAAACCAAGAATAAATACAAGTAACTACAACTCAGCATTTTTCTCTTTCCTGTATGGAAATCATTGAACCATGGGGCAGCGCATCAGACTGTGGACGTCAGCGATTCTTATATGCCTGGTCGAAAATCTAATAAAGAATACCAAGGGATACGAGACGGTATTTAAGCAGTATGGATTTTCTATGGTACAACACAAATCGATCATCCAGTAGGAAGATAATGAATTCATCCCATATAGACTGCACTTGGACTTCAGTGCAGTACATATTCAAAACCAATCATGTACAGGATATGAACAATTAGCTAACATCCTACATGAAATAGAGCGCCAGTATATATAAACAATATCCTAAATAATACCGAAGGACTTTCAAAGGCATAACGTAACACGTACAAAAAGAATGATCTTCTCGCCACTACTAGTCATAGTGAATTTTGCCACGAGCGGATACTCACTTTATGAAGTAAATAAATTAAAAACACAATTTATCAAATGCAACGGCAAAATAATTACTTAAACGACCAGCTTCAAAATGTTAAAAAGGACAATTATAAATTAACACATATTGTTCAAAATATAACCATTGGTTTAGAAAAATGATTTCAAATACGCATACCGAGATAAGACAACTTTGTTCTGTAGAAACTAAGGAACAATTTCTCATAACACTACTGAATTTCCAAGTTATCGAACAACATTTTAATGATATCGTGAACAGTATTCTCGGAAATACGGTCACAGATGTCCTCATAAAACTAGCGTTAGCAAAAGTAATCATTAGTACCGATTTAAAGTTACGAAGTACTATAATGAAAGACGACAGGAATCTTTTACTAAACATCAAAAAAGTTTTCTAGTTAATTGACAATGCAACAACAAATTTGGATATAATTTACAAGTACCTGTGATAAGCCAAAAGAATTACTTTATTTTAAATAAAATAAACAACAATGGCTTTTTGTCCAAATCTGATCGTCTGCGGTTAGCATTACCTGAATATGCAATAAGAACAGAGCATTCTGTATTTGAAATCGACTTATCGATATGCAATCAACAAGAAAGGTTTACTACTTGCAAAGTACAATCACAGCCGAAAACACAAAAAACGGTTTATATGAGCTCATTTTCCAAAATAATATTTCAATATGCCAAATTAAGCCAGAACTATCAACCCAGAAAGAATTCTACACATATACTCCTTCAGGTTTACACATCGCAACAAGAAACGATGTTTAATTAATAAATGGCCATGCAGAAATAAAAATTCACAATAATAAAACAATGCCATATACATATTACTTTTCATACCAAGAGTTCGACATAATTTCTACAAATAACCTGAAGCTAGCAACTAGACACATAGGAGAATTTGAAATAAGGCATTATAAATTATCACAAAATTACAAAACAATTTTCGTTCTCCACTTCAAACTATGCAAAAGACGACTGACAGCTTAGATAATTTACTGAAACACGAGAGTAACAACTTACCCAGCAAGTTTCAAGATCTTCACTGGCATCCTATGGTCACTTGGACAACAGTAATAATAGTCGTAGTGATTTTAGTGTTAATAACAATGTTACCTATATCTCTCTATTTTTTTATACCAACGTGTGAAAGTTAAAATAAATTCATAATCTCTTTTTGTGTGTGTGTGCATTCCAGATGATAGCGATTATAGCTTTCATCGTCCTTCTAGTGATTTTAATTGTTATAAATGTAATATTAATTACATACATACTTCGACGCATCAAACCATCAAGGATGCGCCAACCACAGCAAAATCCAGTGGAACAGGAGGAAATCTAGATTAACATCTGCAACGAATCCCCCCACAACAACAGTGAACCCAACACCCACAACCACCACAAAGATCCCCTACAGAATACCAGTGACCACCACCGGCAACAAGTGCATCGCACCCACCACCACCAACAGTGATCCCATATACCACTGTGATCTTCTGTTTATTTTTATTTCAATACAAAAGAGAAAGGTTTCCGACGATACGATCGACCCTGCTTTGGGCAAGTTAAGGCAACTACGAATTTCCAGGGTTCACACAAAAATATTGAACTCAATTTCCCTGAATTTTCCAGGTTTTCCAGGTATTAATTTTGTAATTTCCAGGTCTAGTGGAAGAAACTAATATATAAATTTTAATAATAATATATTTTTATATTTAAGAATAGCCACCCTTCTCCCCAATGAACAATTGCAACTAAACAAATTTTGTACACACAAAGAAACAGTTAAAATTTAAAATATCCAAAACTTTAGAGCACAGA